>VXBI01006927.1:170558-197709 GCA_013397375.1 Toxostoma redivivum
TATCGTGGTGAGGGGGGGTGTGAGGGGGTGTGGTTCAAGATGTACTCATAAAAAACAGGGGTTTGTTAGCCTCTTTTTTATCTTGGTTTCATTTCATGTGAAATGTAGACACTTCTATCTGACTTCTTATAATAATATAAACCCACTTCACAAATATACTTGAAGTACAGGTCTGTCACAGGAATATATTGCTTCACCTCTCACAGTATGAGCTATAAACAGTATAGAATTCCAGCATATAAGACACAACGTTAAACAAAGACTGTTAATATTGACCATAAATCTTTTTGTTCTTCAGCTTTCTTAAGGTATGATTTCGATGTTCATGTTGTTGCTATTACTCTAGTGATTTAACTACAGTTGTGGAAATAAATATACTTATGAGCTGCAACCACTGTTTCCAGCTTAGCACAGTAGTGTCATTTTTTTGGCCATGGTATGGTTGGTAGTCTTCTGTTGAGGTGTCAGAGACATTTATAATGAATGAAGGCACAGGTATGTCCTCAGTCTGTCTTCAAAACCATAGTGGGGCCCTCAAGCAGATGATTTACTGAGATAATTTGCTCTATATTAGGTTTTACTGGCTTGAGAGCAGGGCAAAGCATGTGATGGCAGGATCAGCACATAGCACTAACAGTAATTACGTGACTGAACTAATTATTTTATGAGCAAAATGTGAGCAATTTTTTCTTATCTTGATGTCATGCTGCTCCACGATAGGAAAATTAAGTTGAATTTAAATCCCATGCATGTTCACAACATTATGGACTTCCTGCAGGATGATTACTTCCTGCTGACTATGATGAATTACTTCAAAGTATTCAGAAATTAAGTTAGGTACATCCCAGACTCAGAAATTAGCTGCTTCTATATCACACTCAAGTTACACAGATTTGCTTAGTTAATAGTTGGACTCAATGACATTAGAGCTCCTTTTCAACCTTTATGATTCCATGATTCATGAAAAATGTGTTTTTTAAGGTCAAAGTAAAAAGTATTCAGTTGCCCTTCTTATTTAAAATCAGCCAGACTGCTACAGCAACAGATGATCCTAAAACACCCAGCTGTGGTCTAAACACTAGCATCTCTCAAGTGCAAAGAAAGAAACACAGAAAAATTCCTACCGTGGTTTATGGTTTAAACTAGCATTGACAAGGGAAGTGCCCTTTCCTTCCTACCCCTTTTATCAGTGAGGGATTGAAACAGCAGAAATAGGTCTAGACCAAGAACAGCAATCCAGCTGTATCAGCATGATGTCTGCACAGATATATTAGCCTAGAAGGAGTGTCACACAAATGTCAATGAATTGCTTGTGGACACTGGCACCAGTGTCCCTGTGCTCTATGCACGTGCCAGCAGATTAAGCAGCGTAAGGGACAACCCACAGTCAGAGCAATCCTTTACTGCTCCTGCCTCAGGTCAAGTCTCCCAAACAATTCATAGGCACAGAGACACCCTAAAAGTCAGCTTCAGAGGCAGAAAATGGCCTCTCACACTGCTTATTTTACTATTGTAAGCATATTTGCATAAGCCTGTTTAATAATATACTGAGTACTTATGAGAATCAAATGAGAATGATTCCCTCATTTACTAATTCTGGGAACACTTCTTTAGTCATAAAACTGGATAAACCAATTTTCTTCCCTGTGGCTCTAACCTATTAATGCCATCTCAAAAAAAGGAGAGTTCTGTTTGAATACCAACAATCAGATATTGCTGTAGTTGCAAGTTCTTTCCTGTTAGGTTATGAGAACTGTCATTTTAGAAGTCCTTTGAAGGGACTCATGTTATTGAGGTATATCAAGAAAATAACCTTACCAGCAGCAGTGTTGTCTGGGCTTGACATTCGATGTGAAACCAAAAGAGGTCAGGAAGTCAAAACTCAATTCACTGGGTTCTAAGCAAATTAAATTCAACCACTTTGACACAGTGGTGAGTCTAGAGATGGACCTGCTCTTGGAAGCTTTCACCCTGTACATCTCAATGCCTCATACATGCAGCCAGCCTCACTGGAGAATGAAGAAACTTTTACCTTTCTTATGAAGTGAAACACAGAGGGCCTCACCATCAAGGTCTAGCCAACGGCACATAGATTATTGAAAGTCTTGATATTTTTCTTGTCTTCCAACTTTCTGAAACCTGGCTAAAGTGGTTATGAATTCCAACCCTTTATCTCTACCTGAGGCCTTGTCCTTGATAATTCTCCTCTGGAACTTTTCCCTGTGGTTTCATCCCAAAGTTTACTTGTGACTAACCTGATTTAACAACCCTTTATTTTTAAAAGGGCATTATTTTTTACTACGAAGAAAGAAAGGTTAAAAATATATTAATACATTCTCAGAGAGATCTACATAAAGCTACAGGAATATTAAATGAAGCAGCAAACTCAAAGACTTTAGTTTATGGCTTTAAATGTGAAATTAAAGTAAATTTGTGGAAACGGGTTTGCAACTCATGAGAAGACATCTGTTTTTCACAGTGGAAATCTGTTTAACTGATAGAAGTCATTGCCTTAATACATTACTGAGTTCAAGAGCTTGGTAAGCTTTAAAACAACTAGCCATTTACATGGATAATGGGAACACCCACTGTTATATTAGACAGAAAATAAAGATTTTGTTCAGAATGGTAATAAATCTTCATGTTTTTATACTGAAATGTATCATTAGCTGTCAAGCAGTCAGAAACAATTTACATACGGCCCAATTATTTTAAAAGCAATGTCCATATAACTAGGATTTTGGTTTGCTGATGAATATAATACCCTACAAAACAACAGAACCCCAAAGTATATCTGCAATAAGTCAAATATGAAAAGAAACTGAATATTTGGTGAAATGAAAAGAAAATGTGTGTGTATAAAACAGAACCTCTAGTTTTATTTGAAGCAGCATTTAAAATTAAATTGATTGCCTAAGAATATTTAAAATAAAAATAGTATTAAAAATATATATATACACAAGCATTAACTTCTAGAGTCCCATCTCTGAGGCTGACTGCTGAGGATGCCTCAAGGACAGGTTGTTGGGTTCCTTCCTGAGACCAAGGCTGGCCGTTGTCACATGTGTCCCTCCAACGGCACACAAGATCTCCAGGGCTGAGGCACCTCCAAAACAGCCCAGGAGGTAGCTGAAGGATGAGTGGTGGCATCAGTCCTGCCTGCAGAAGCTACTCTTACACAGCATGTGATCCTTTATGTCATCACATATAAGGCACCTTAAGCAGTGGGACATATCCTAAATATCCTTATTCATCTGTATCATTTATAGAACTTAAGGTTACTTTAGAAAAGCACAGACAGAGATTTACAGATATTCACAGTGTTCTTGCATGGCAGTGAACCTACACATTCACTTTAATGTCAGATGCTTACTGCTAAATAACTATTTCTTACTTCAGCACTAGTCTGGTTTTGTTTTAATAAGGTATCTTCAACCACTATCATGCATTCACCACAGTTTTGTCTGCATGAGAAGGCTGCAATGTGTAACATTTTTTAAATACAATTATAGGATCTTCTGTTTATGGATCATGGAACAATAATGAAGTGCTCTTCAGGCAGATCAGTTGATACAATTTTTAGAGATGATATTCTGCTTGGTTATATTCTAACTGGCCACCTGTAACCAGTGTCCACCTGCATGAGGTTGTCTCCGATTCCTTTGTTTTCTGTACTTGCCTTGGGAGACCAGAATACAAGCTCAGGACCAGGGTTTAGACATTTGAACATATTTGTCTTTAAGAACCCAGAATTCAGTAAGGGATAGCATTGTATTCCTGCTAAAATTATGGACTAAAACCATCTAAATATCAAATAACTTAAGGTTAAGTAATTTCTTCAGCCATGCATGTGTTTTTTATAATTCTTATTTTAATGGCTTTTTTCTTTCTTTTCTCTTTGATCTTCTCAAAAATTGTGTGATTCATGAGAAGGTTATTTATTAAACTCTCCATAGGAACATAAACTTGCAAAGGATCAAGCTTGCTCTTCTGGCATCTCTCTGAACCTTCTCCAGTTAGATATTCACATTTAACCATAATCATTAAAATAAATTAAATGCTATTGAATTGTGGGGTTTTATTGTTATCTATTATTATTATTATTATTATTATTATTATTATTATTACTATTATTGAAATATCAGGTAAAGAAAATTCTACATTGTTTGATTTAACTTATTTGTAGGGGAATTACATTGAGCTTAAAAGGTTGTGAAATTTATATCCATCATTAGACTGTTCCTCAAAATGCAGTTCAATTTTCTTTAAAAAGTGAACAAACCAAGCTCATTAAGCATTTTGATGAAATTAAGAGGAAAGGTCGAAGAACTTGATTGGATTCTAATGTAAAATAACGATTTAAAAGAGAAAAAAAGTGTGAGAAGAAAAATTAGTGCGGATTCAGAAACTCAAAAGTTGCACTGGAAAGGATCTATACTTCAAAAGCCTATTTGATAAACTGTTTTATAATTGGGTTTGAGATCAGGAGTTGGCACAATTAAAAAGAAATTAAACTAAATTAAAGAAATAACAGCTCCAATTCTTACAGTTATTAAGTATAACTTAATTTCACTTTTGAAATAAAGTGCTTGAAATACATTACTGCTTCAAATAGACTCCAGTTCAGCAATGACTACATGCATAGTCCAAATCAAACATTCAGGAAATCACATTGTGAGAATGCTTACATTTCATTACATTCAAAGATAAACAACAGTATACACGTGTTTTATTTGCTGGTTTATTGAATTTTGTAAATGGTTTAATGTCACAGACGAACTAAAAAGTGAACCAAAACATTGCACTTTCATTTTTAGACTTTTTAAAGAACTTTTGTTTTTTTTCCCCAAACAGGAGAAAGGAGGAAAATTCTAGGACCAAATTTTGTATGACCAAATTACCTTTGCTTCTCTCAACACAAAGGTAATTTTGAGCCCATTGGTTAAGAAATTTTTCAAATATTCAGAAGCAGGCAATATTTTCCTTATCTTTTACAAATCATGCCTGATCTGCTCATAACTGTAGCCTGAGTTGGCTTGTTTCACGTTCCCAAACACTGTTCTTTCTTCTAACTCAGTTTAAATTCAATATTAACTTCAGGCAACTCAAAGATACATTTGTTTCAGAAAATAGTCATTGTAAAATATTTGTTCAGACACAATGCTGAGCCCTCAGGGTTCAAACAGAGCTGAAGACAAAACAAGAAATATAGACAACATTAGTAACTCACTCTGCTGTGTTAGAGAAACACCCAAATATATATGAATGGTTACTATAGAGATCTATTCTGGAAGACCTGACTGGTCTGATACAATAAAGCCTTCCTTTATTCTCATTAAAAGCAGCAGAAACTTTAGAATCAACTCTTTTCAAAGCGGTGTTTTAGAAATCCCCCTTTTAAAATAGAAATCTAAATATATATACCAGTTGGCTTCTCTTAGCTGACAAAAAGGTGTGGTACTGAAAAGGGCTGAATTTCTTGAACAGCTGGCTTCAGACTCAAAACATTTTTTTCTGCTGCACTGAACCATTGTTTGGGCACTTAAATGGCAACTGGCAAATAGCACCATCAGTCTGGATAGTCAGAAGTTCTGATTTATTTCAGCCTGTTCTCTTTAACTGTGGCATTGATCTGGAAGTAATTTTCAAAACAGTGTCCTTCCTTCACTTTCTTTTCCTTTTAGTCTTTAAGCAGAGACAGCCATTTATATGTTGAAGATTTATGTGTTGTTATGAAGACACATACATCCACAAATTTATATGTTCTGCAGAATTTTAAACCTAGCTAACAAACTAATCTGGACACAGTTGACTCAGATTCCTCTGGGGAAAAAAAGGTAATTTGCAAGATTTAGTTGTTTCCAAATTCATACGTACAAGACAATGTTTAGAATAGAAATAGGAAAAATAATGATCTTTCTTTCAGGATAGCAAAAGCAAAATCCACAGAAAGAAATAAAAAGAAGAAAAAATAGCTTCTGAAAGTGTGTAATGAAAAATTACAAATAGGGAATTGCTACAAAAAGCTAACAGATATAAATCTAGTATGAATCAATTCTCTTTTCCAATCATATTCAACCTTAATATGATAGTTTTAATAGGCTCATACCTTTCTGCCAATTTCAGGAAAGACTTCTACTGATCAATAGCATTCATTTCAAAGAAGAGAGGAAAGTGAGGGGGAGATGCTGGTAACTGGAGGCACAGTTTTTCTCAGAAAATGGCTGAATAATGCTATAATATGTGAAACACAGAGACAATAAATA
Organism: Toxostoma redivivum; assembly: GCA_013397375.1. Lineage (NCBI taxonomy): Eukaryota > Metazoa > Chordata > Aves > Passeriformes > Mimidae > Toxostoma > Toxostoma redivivum. The sequence continues at coordinate 176,825 of VXBI01006927.1, forward strand.
TACCAACCAGATCAGTGCTGTCTGTCACTTGTGAAGCTTTTATTTCCGATCTACTGTTTTGTTTATTTTCTTATTTAGTGCCTTAAAGAACACAGACTCTTTGGAACAATGCATTTTCTTGATTTTGGGATAGCAAACTTTGTACATAATTTGCCTCAGAAAAAATTTCAGTAGTATTGAGATATGAAGACAGGACCCTGGATACAATACACTAGAGAGCATATTCCCTACTATGAGAACCCTTTTTGTCTTAAATCCAGGCAACAGACTCAGGCACTGCAAGTCCTACCTTTATGTCTGGCTTTCAGAAATGAGTTTATATTGTTTCTGGTTCTGCTGCTCCAGTCCTCGGCATCTCTGTTTACATGGTAAACCCTGTGCCTTTAAAACAGTTTTTCTTGATTTCTTTTTTAAAAGCTTTTCCTTTAAAACATTCATTGTTGTTATTTATTTCTCAGATCATACTTCAAAAACTTTGTGGTCTAAATAGGAAAATAATTTTATGAACTTCATTTGCTACTCTCCAGCCAGTTCCCATGGCTTTCAACATTGAGTTTTCTTTTTTTCATCATCCAATACTTCCTTTTATTTCTCTTCCCAGGACAAAATTACACCATTACTCATTATTAGCTCATTGAATTCACAGCTGTACCAGTAAATAAAAGAGGGCAGGGAGTTCTCCCTAGCAGAGAGGTGACTGTTCTGTGTCATTAAAATCCTTTATATTCAGAACAAGGTGGCCATACCCAGGCTCTTTATTAAAAGTAATTGCTGGGCTAGAAGCCTAGGACAGTTCTAGTTGAAACCAGGCCAAAATGAAGTAAGGACCTCCACCTCCATGAAGGATCAAGTTCTGGGGCCCAGGCCACTGTTAAGATTAGAGCCTCCTGTTCACCTCCTGTTCACAAAAGAATAGTGGTGGGATTTGGGTGTTAATGATAATTATTTTCCTTTCTATTATCCATTTATTGATGAGATCAGGAAAAGTTAAATACTCCCCATGACCCAGCCACCACTTTCTGCCCTTCCTGTGATACAGATGTTGCTGCCACCTCTGCTCATTCAGGGATTATAGCTAAAGAAGAAGGAAAGCACAGGTCAAAATAGAGCTTATAAAATCCTTAAGCTGGGATGTTTCTTATGTCCAGGACCAGGATTCACTCACAGATTTTTTGTAATGGATTGTGCAAAACCTGGCAACATTGTTGAGTGTTTATGAGATTTTGCACTGCCTACAGACTGAAAAACAGTCAGCAAGCACATATGCTGTGACCAGGGCTGGCCAGCCACAACCCATCTTAGTCTCCAGACAACCCAGCAGACATAGATTTTGAGATCACATACCCTGATTTGTAAAGATTTTCATAGAATCATAGAATAATAGAATTGTTTGGGTTGGAAGGAACTTTAAGATCATCTAGTTCCAACCTCCTGCCATGAGCAGAGGCATTTTCCACAAGACCAGGTTGCTCAAAGCCCCATCCAGTGGCCTTGAAGTCTTCCAGGGATGAGGCATCCACAGCTTCTCTAAAACTTCTCTGGGCAAGTTGAGTTGCCCAGTTTGACCTGAAGATGCTAATGCTTCTCCTAAACAGAAGCTGGTTCACATCCTGACTGCCTTAGAGTCAAAGGAACTCAGATTTGCCTTCACTTGCTCATGTGGTCATGCACCTTCAAGCAGTTAACCCAGGATACCCCCAGCCTGTACCTCTGAGAAGCCCAAGTTCATGGTATGTGTAACCAAAACAATGCTTGGAAGTGCATTGGATTAAAAACCTATAAAATTCTGATACTTAGTAATTGCCAGGCAGAATCTGCTGAAATGCTAAATAAAAAGCTGTGATTGAACTAAATAACACTTGAGGGATGTTGTGTATTTGACTATATCTGACTCATACAGGTATTTACTAAATTTTTGAAGCTTTCCTGCTGGCAGATGGCTATTTTTTTCTAAGTTTTTTTCATTTAAAATTAATTTTTGCTCCCTGTTTTTCTGTACAGTGTTTCCATTGTTGCAGCATATTGGTTTGATGACTGTGACATAATAGTTCATAAAAGAACACAGTGTAGATATTGGTAAATAAAAAAGCAAGCAAACAGAAAAAAACAAAAATGTATTCTAAGTACAAAATCCAGTTAATTCTCTATGTGAAGAAGACTGTGGGATTCATAGAGGAAAGTGACATGGTAAAATATGACAGTATGATCATTCTTCAAAAATATTTGAATGAAGAATGAGCAGCAATGTACCCCAAAAGCCTAAAAAAGAATCTGTTGGTAAGAGGTTACATAACCCTTTGATGCTTATGCTATGTGCAGCACACAGACAGCACTTTTTCTTTTATAATTTGTAGCATGAGGCAAATACAAATGAAACTAAAATAAAAGGCATGAATGATGAATAATCAAAAATATCTTATGGCTTATTTTGAAACAGCTGCATACAATAGCACTGGAACTATCTTCTTTTAAAAATTACCTAACCATTTTCATTAACTTCATGTCTTGATACAGAAACTTTCATATCTTTATACATTGTATTTCTTTCAAGTTTTGGAGCAATCGAAAGGTATGCCTTTAACACTGTCTTCCAAAATATTGTCACAGCCCTCTAGCCCAGATGAGTGAACGACCAGATACATGAAAAAATGGTCATATGTTTGGGCCTCAAGAGTAGTGGTTAATGGATTAAATCCAAACACAGAAACTTGTGGTAAAACACTAGATTTTGATATTGGATGGAGCACTTTCAGTTATTAATCCCCAGGTCTAAATATTCTTTTTTGAAATTTTCCAGATACAACCCTTATTTAAATTATGTGTGTCTCTTTATGTTCCTGAAGACTGTTCAAAGAAATCTATAAACAGATATTTCTCTCCCTGAAAAATTATGCTTTAATATAAGAGATACGCTTTCCTACTTCAGGCAATGTAACTTGGTGCAACTCTGTGTTCTTGTTGTGAACTCCTAGTCAACAGTATTTACTCAAGCTGCAAGGCACACATTGTAATTTATTGCTTAAGTGATTTACCAATGTGTTTATATCCTGTCTTTGCCTAGTTTAGTAGGTACAAGAACATTCAGTAATTATTGCTATTTAAAGATTAGTAGCTGATGGATGATGATGGTATTTTAGTAAATTGCTTCTTCACAGGAGAGTGATGGTGTTGGGGTTTTTGTTCCTCAACTATATAGGGTTTCTTTTCATTGGAAAGATGGACTATAGTAACTGTCCTGGAAATAATGAGTAGCTGTCCCAGTGTGGGTATGGATGAAGTTATATTTATCAGATGATTATTAGGGCAGGCATAGCTATTTCCATAAAGGATACAGTAGTTATAAGTAACTTCTGTACCAGTGGAACTGCACCCATCCTACATTTGTGTCCTACATTAGCTGTTCTTGCTAACGCTGGGATCTGGCATCATAACACAATTGAGGTTGGAAGGGACCTCAGGAGGCACAGGCTCAACCTCATGCTCAAAGAAGAGACAGCTCCAAGGCAGCTTAAGGCTCAGTCTAGCTGGATTTCAAAAATTTCCAAAGATGGAGACAGCCGTTAACTCTCAGGGTAACCTATTCCACTGCATGACTGTCTTATGAGCTACTTATATAAACACTCTCCTTCCTTCCTTCCTTCCTTCCTTCCTTCCTTCCTTCCTTCCTTCCTTCCTTCCTTCCTGCCTTCCTGCCTTCCTGCCTTCCTGCCTTCCTGCCTTCCTGCCTTCCTTCCTGCCTTCCTCCCTCCCTCATCATCTATTTTCCTGGAACTTACCATTCCTCTGCTTTTTTCACAAGTTTTTTTTAATTACTTTCTCCTGAAAACCTGTCACTGCCACATCGTAATCAATGCTTATTGTTCTATAACAATAACAGCACAGCCATGCTTCTTGTATCTATCAGACATATTATTTATGTTGACTTTGAAATTATTGCATTCATTTCAAAATCTGTCACTTTTCTGGAAATTTGAAAACACGGCATTATGAACATTTCTCAACATTGAAATTATTTTTCTTCCTGCTTTTCTGCATAGATCTTTGAAATTTTAATTTTTCTCATATTTATCTTGTCATAAGTAGTAACTGAAATAATGGTCCAACCTTTCCCTAACTGTGTATGGGCTGCACTGTTTCAAACAGTAATGTGAGAATTAAATTCAGTTTAACACAATCAGAGGCCAAGCACCATAATTTTGTCATCACTTGCAGGTGGTTTTGGCACATTTTTGGCCTGGGTCAGTGACTATGCTTCCATGCACTACATTTGCATGCTTCTGGAGATATTACAAGCAATTGTGGATTGGGTTTGCATAGGAAGGTTTTGGTGGTGAAGGAAGAAGCCACAGGGGTGGCTTCTGTGAGAAGCTCCTAGAAGTTTCCCCCATCTGACAGAGCCAATCCCAGGGGGCTCCAAGTGGGATCTGCTGCTGGCAGAACCCAACAGCAAGGGTGGCAATGCCTCTAGGACAACACAGTTAAGGGGGGAAAACTGCTGCAGAACTATGGAAGGAGAGAGGAGGGAGAATATGAGATCAACAATTCTGCAGACCTCAAGATCAATGAAGAGGGAGGAGGAAAATGTGCTCCAGGTGCTGGAGCAGAGATTCACTCCTCTGCAGCCCATGATGCAGCCATGGTGAGGCAGCTGTGCCCCTGCATGGGGGTCCACAGTGACACAGAGATCCACCTGCAGCACGTGGAACCCCATGCTGGAGTCTGCATTCTCCATCCCACATCCCCCTTTGTCACTGGGAGTGGAGGAGGGAAAGTAGAGAAAATGTGCAGTGAAGAAGGGAGGGGCAGGGGAAAAAGTTTAAATATTTGTTCTTGTTTCTCTTTATTCTACTCTGACTGATTTGCAATAAATTGAATTTAAGTCGAATCAAGTCGAATCTGGTTTTTCTGTTATAGTAATTGTTGAGTGATCTCTCCCTGATCTTATCTCAACCTATGAACGTTCCATCGTATTTTCTCTTTCTTGCCCAGTAGAGAGGGGAGTGATAGCATGGTTTGGTGGCCACCTGGCATTCAGACAAAGTCAACTACCACACAAATTATTAATTTCCCATGGATATTTTGAAATCTGTCATTCTATTTTAGAAGGTAAGAGCATCTATCTATGGACATCTATCTTATGGACATGACTAGAGCTTGCCTGCTATCTTCAAACCCAAAGTGACACAAAAAGTGCTTGATATTTTAATATTGACACCATTTAGAATCTCTGGTAATCACAAGAGAGAGTAATATGTATTTCTCCCACCTTCATTATAGCATGGAAGGCCGACAGAGAATTATTTTTCTGCTGTTTCCTCATGTTCCTTCAGCTGCAGAGCATAAGGTGCTCACATTAATGTGGGCTGTGTGGACACACCGAGTATGGCTGGGTTTCTGATTCTAATTCTAATGTCAACTCTTTTTGCTTTTTGTTTCTCATAAAATTATATCTCTGGAAGTTTGTCTTAGTTTAAAATCCCTAGTCTATCAAGCATAAAGTTAGTTGCTAAATTAATTTTTAAAATTTTGAATGGCATTTCATTCAATTAATTCCATTTCATTCCAGTTCTCTACTATTTTCACTAGGGCTTACGCTTGTTTCTAAAAATGTTTGGAGGTCTTCCTTTTCCTTAGGGCAAAAATTTACTGATTTGATTAAAAATATTTTCTGTCATACCCTCCAAAGAATCAAAACTTGTAAAATAAAGGGTTGGATCAACAAGAATCGTTAAATTCTCATAGTCTCTTTGTCTGTGAGGATGTAGTCATACTGCTATGCAAACAGGGCAATTTCATTATAATCACATGATAAAATTAAATAAAACAAAACAAGATTTCTGCAGATATAACTTCATTCACTACCTACAAATACATGTACATATATTCTGCGTGTGCACACATATCTACCTGCCTACAGGTGTGCACGTGCAATGCATGGAGAGAGGTCAGATTTCCTCTCTAGAAGCACCAAAGTGTTTTTTGATAAACTGATCAGATCTGCTTGGGGACTTAACAATATCTGTGGAAGCATCTTATTCAGAAAATGCTAATGAACCATAGTTTGTGAAAGCTGAACTTGAAAAACACTTCTAATTAAATTGACACTAGGAAGGCTACCCCAGCGTAAACCTGCAGGGAATGCGACTAAAATTCACATTTCAAGGCAATTTTTATTTGACATTTCTAGCATGCCTGGTAATATTTCAGGTCCAGCTAGTTTAATCAAGTCTTTCACAGGAACTGTCAATACATTATGTCACTCTAGATGTGTTTTTATATTAAAGAGCAGTGTGCTTTTCTTATTTTAATGCATCACGTAGGCAGCCTTCTCCTAAACTTGTGAGTGAGTAACTCCTGTTACATTCAGTAGAAGTTATTTATCTCGTGGAAGTGAAAAACAGGATTCTCTTTATCTGTTTCAGCCCTCATAACTAAGTTCAAATCTGGTATTGGTTGCAAAGGTCAATATGGAATGTGTCAGAGGACACAAAGCACTTTTACCTTCCTAGCTGGGAACATAGAAATTACTGAAAATAAAGAATTCATTAGTGCCACCTATTTGTGAGAGTCTAAAACTGCAGATAATCCGTGCAAAACTGCATCCAGTTGATAAGAAAATACATCTACCTCTGTTAACTCAGGTGAAAGAATAAAACATACAGGCCAGATCTCAAAGACCCCAAGGAATTTCTTTCAGTTCTATGTTGTACAAAATACAGCACATAAATATTTACATGTAAAATAGACACATATACCAGTCGAAATTATATTTATGCAATATAAAAAGTATGTACTTATATTAGTATATAAGATTTCCACTTAGAGCTTAATATACATCTCTTCATTTACAGAAACCCTGGTGCAAGAAAGCCAGACAGGACAAACCACTGAAGTTATGAGAATGTATTAATACATAAAAAATAAGGATTTCCAAAAAATGTTGTATACTAAAGAATAAGCTGGAAAAGAATTTTAGAAAATAAAGGTTTTTTTTCTCTTCTTTATTAGCTATCCAGTACTGTATTAGATGAAGAAGGATTATGCAAAATGTGATGAATAAAAACAATCCAATAAAACCCTTGGAGTATTACTAATGCCCTTGCCTCACCTCACTGTTGCAGCAGTGGATATTGTTGAAACTTATGTATTTTTTTGTTTTGCTAGTTAAAGTCCAACTGTCTTGAGTGTTTTTTTGATTAAATTATCTTCATTACATTCTGAAATTAGACATCATATTTTCAAGTTCCTTAAGAGACCTAAACCTTTGAGTGATAGGAGGGAGAATTATCATTAATACAGAGTAAATTTATGTTGACATACAGCTTTAAACTTCAGATGGACATCTTTAGCCTGAGGTAAAAGACCTGGAAGTGTAATTGTTATATAACTATTTGTACACATGAAGCATTTTAAAATAAGTTTTCCTCAGTGCAAACAGGCACAGATTTTTCACAAAATAGATAAACAAAGGATAGATTATCAAAATATTGTTCATTCTCTGTTAATTCCTTTGTTGTCATTGACTTCCTATGAGAATGACAGTTTAATTTGAAAACATGTACAGGCATGTGTTGTAAAAGTCCTTTGGCTGACAATACGCATGCATTGGCACAAGTATGTAAATAAGTAACTATGTAAAAAGGGATGAGGCTTTAGGGGCAAAAATCAATCTAAAAAAAATCTGTAATTTCAAGCATCTTTCAGTTGAATGATTCCTGTAACACAGCTTGAACAGAGCAGTTCGGATTTTGAATCCATATAGAAAATTGTACATAGCTCACATGTTGTTTCCAAGACAATGAAGATACCCCATAGAGGGAAATGGAAACAGATGGTTTATAAAAAATGCTGAGAATTTTGCCGGTTGTCTCTGTCAGAAGTTCTAACTTTGCCATAATAATGACTCTAGCGCAAAAAAAGTGCCAGTATTTATTATTTTTAATTTTTAATTATTATAATTTATTGCTATTTTACCAATATTTAAAAATATTTGAAATTCATATGTATAAACAAAGCCAGATTAATTCCATTTGAGATATACAGGGGTTTTTTTTATCTTTGTGCCATAAATAGTGTGCTTGTTATAAGGCTTCAAGACCAGGCTGGATCTGGATGGGGCTCTGAGCAGTGGAAGGTATCTCTGCCCATTAAAGGAGGTTTGGAACTAGATGATATTTAAGGTCCATTCCAACTCAAACCATTCTATGATTCTGTGGTTCTATAAACTTGCATAGCCAGACCTCTGGGGAGACATTAAAAATTGCTCATGCATCTTTTCTTCACATAGTTGTAGATGCATAGAGTATATTAAATATAAGGGTTTATTCAGTCATTTTACTCTCTACAAATATATTTGACTCAGTGGCTTATTCTTTCAAGTATAAATTGTATTCTTTAGTTTAGTTAACTGAAATTATGTTATTTTATATCCATGACTGGTTGATTATGATATCTGATCTAAGGCTCAAAATCCTGACTGAAAACTTTGTAACTAAGCTCAGCCAAATGACTCAGGAAAGCAAACACAAAATGGCAGTAAATATACAAAAAGAAATTAATTTTTAAAAATATGATGATGATCCAGAAAATATTCCTCAAATGTAATATTTATCAGTTCAGCATACAATAAGAAAATAAACATTGACAGTCCTACAACGATCTGTAGAAGTAGAATGTTGCAGGTGGTTCTATATGCTAGCAATAATGCCAAGCTATTTGACAGAAGAGATGTAAATCACAGTAATATACCCTAAAACTTAACTAGGTTATGTTTTACAGGAGATAAAAAGTCCAAGACAGAAATTGGGAAAAAAATTGAAAGTTTTCAGTTTCTCTTACGTGTACTGAGGTTTAATGATATAATCAAAATGTGATTCTATTTCTCAAGACCCCTGACTCATTCAATGCGTAAGTTTGCTGATGATCCTTTGGGAACAGCTGTTCAAGATTTTTTTTCTTTTCATTGTTAGCTATACATTTCCATGTTTTATTATTACATCCCAATCAAGCAGTCTTTTGAAGACATGATGCATACTCATGGCTTCAAAGTACTATTCTAGTTTCAAGGCTGTTTTCTACCTCTAAATCTCATCAGAAATAATTTTAAATATTCATGTCCACTATTTTTAAATGCCCTTTAAATACCAGCTAATTATTCATATCTTTTAATATGTAGTAGATATTTATATGACTTAGTATGAATTCAACTCCTAATGAGGCATACTTCAGTTGGAATGTTAGATTTTTAAAATTCTGTTTTCTTGGTTTAGTTGATTGGTTATGTGAGAAAAAAATTGGCAGATGATTTTATTTTTTTTTTTTTAGAAAATGGATTTTATATTTTACCTTTTCAGATAGAAAGTAAGCTGATAGATAAGCATCTTCAGATAGAAGATGCTGAAAAACTTTTTTCCCTAAGACAACTTAGAGAAAACATTGACATTTCTGAAAAAAAATTAACTTGTTAACACATCAATATAAGGATTGCAGCATTATTTTAATGATCAAACACCCAACTACTCTCAGCTGTATAGAAATATTAGCAATGGCATGGCCTACAGGAACCATATTAGTTATGAGTCCAATGTCTAGCGTGGGATAAGAATTTGTCTCTTTCAGCACAGTGGAAGATTGCTTAGATACAACATCCTTTTGAATTCTCTTATCACTATCTGCCTGCTTCTTAGAATCTCTTTCACTCCTACAGTGCATACCTATTAGAAATTCCTAAGATAATTAAAATTGTCTAGTTTTTACTACTGTTATTGGCACTCAAATGATTAAAGAGTCATTTGTGAAACTTTTGCCACTATAATCTGTGATCCAGTGAGATACTTCAATTCGAATTGATCCATACTTGAATTGCCTCTGAAGATCAAAATATGCAGTGTGGCTGTGGTAATTCATCAGAATCACCTTCATCTGAATTATCCTCATCCATCCCTCCAGCCTGAAATAACAATTCCAGATGCATTTTCCAAGCAGTTGTGCCTAACATTTATAGATGTATCTCTTACAAAGAATGAAATGCTGCATAAACCTGATGTTCCAATGATGTTCCTACATCTTATGTAGATGCAGAAAATTAGTATTCATTTTTGAAACCTTAAGTGGACTGGTATAATCTTAGTTATTTATACATTTATTTGCTTATTTACACAGACCTGCAAGCTGCCAATCCTTCAGATTTCCTTGCAGTTCTTTTGAAACTGGAAGCTGTGTAATGAAAGTTTTTTCATTGTTTTGAGAAGTTGCTCAGTTTCAGAACAGAATGAAGTTGGCCTTCCTAGCTCCTTTCTAAGTTGATAAAATAATTGTTAGAGTTCTAATCTACTCTGAGAACCTCTAAGAAAAAGAATTCTACACAATTGTCAGTTATTACTTGTTTAAAATTAATTTATATGGTATTTGTCTTGTATTTAAAATTCAATATTTGTTTTTTATTGCTCTACCTCAGGGAAAAAAGTTTAGCATGGACCAATAGCACTATAATAAAGTCAATTGCATGCATTATTTTAAGCCTTAGAAGTGCTATAATCAAATTGCAAACATGAGGTTACAATAGGGGCCATTATACTGTTATGTTTTCTGCTACATCTATCACAGCAGCTTGCTGAAACAAACTGAATAGACTCCTCCTTTGCAAGGGTAAAGCTCTCCCACGGTGAAACCCACATTTTTTTTCCAGTACAATGTGTTTAACAGAAACCAAAAATCCTCTGCAAATAAAAGATATCTTTGTTCCATATTGCTTGTCTTTTTACCAGTATGTTTTACTAAGTTTATAGTCAAGGTTTCAGACTGAATATTAAGAACAGTAAGGTAAAGGAGGATGATACCAGAGAGCCTGTGAACTCTATGATGTATCTCTTGCATGAATACCCCACTATAATCTTTAACTTCAGGCGAGCCTGTAGGAAGGTGATAGCAGAACACACATTGTTATTTTGTAAGCAGATTTCTGTGATTCATTCCACTCTGGTATGTTCTGCCAATCCTTTTCTCAATAAGTAGATGGTCACTACAGAAGCTGTTCAGGTGACACACTGTAAAAATCTTACCTGTTAGACATTCATGAATAAATCACCTAGTCATGCAAACTTCAAAGAAAGATGCTGTCCAATCTGTGATTTAATCTGCTGCCAAATTTACAGAAAAATCTTTGGAATGTCACACACTAAAGCAGAAACTTCAAAGAAATGCTGATTGCTGGGAACTGCAAAAGAGAGGTTTTTCCTATGCTTTAAGATTTAGAAATAAAAAAGAAGGTGTTTTTTTTCTTCAGATGCAGTCAGGAGTTTGATATCTAACCACAAAGTTTCTGTATGAGTAGTGTATATGTAAAGAAACCAGTGCCCAATGTAGGTCATCACGGGGGGACATCTGCTAATTTTTTCTAAGAAAGGACCAGATAAAAAATAAGACACAATGGTTATGTTTCTGGCACCAAAATACTCTGGATTGTTGGAAAGAACAAGGGAACAAACAGAAAAATGTTGTTGGTATTAGGAGGGCTTATTTAGGGTTGTCGAATCCTAGTTTGTTCAAATGTAGAACTTTAAATTCACTTTGAACAGCTAGAATTACATAAATTATGTAGGCACAGGAGGCACAGTGCTTACCTAGAACTTCTGAACATGGTCACCGCTTTAAAAAGACGTGTGCAGATTTGCTGCAAAGATTTCATTTGTTTGCTAGTCACCCACAAGCAAAGTTTTTGTAAGATTGGTGCTACAGTCACAGTATAGCAGAGATCAAAAACATTTGACTATCACTTTTATTAGTGATTTAAATAATCCAGGGAATTCCGTTTGATTTAAAAGTCATTAATATGACAAAATACAAAATACATCTGATTCTGTTAGAATCCCTCTTTTCCAATCTGGATATCAAATGGCAAGCACTAACCAAAAGGTCATTTCTTGGCTTATGATGACTGTGAAAGAAAACATATTAGAATGAAACATAGGACATTTTTTGCTGCTTGCAAGATATTGGGAAGAGATGATCCCTTTTGTCAATTGTGAACTCATGCAGGATGTAATCAACAGGATTATATCATAGAACACTTGTAGAGTTTGAAATAGATAAAGAAAATGTACAAGACTTGGGTATAAAGTTTCTGTTGTGCCTAGGAACAAACATGATTTGCATTGCTGCTTGGGCAAGAGTCAGTGAGAGTGTACAGCAGCAGCAGAACGTCCAAAGCATCACAAGGCAAGTGTTTATCCAGTGAGAGGTTTGCACTGGCAAGAATTGCCAGGTCAGTCTCTTTGAGACAGTGAGTTTAATAAGCTGCTGTTGTCCTACATATAGGAAAAGTGTTGAGCATTTTTAGAATGAAGTAGAGAAAGGAATATATGTGTAATAAGAATAAGGAAAACTTGGTATGCCTGAAAAGACAGGTTTGCACCTATTATCAGTTGAAGTGGGGATCTGACACTCAGGATAATGCCACATGTGAAATGTCCTACAACATAATCATTTATTAAACAAATTTTTGAAATTTGAAATTGTTGAAATTTGAAATATTGAAATGGTGAAGGAAGATCATCTCTAAGTTGCAGTTCCGATTTTACTAGTGATATCTCTTTTATATTTACAGTAAAAATCAGTCTGCTATTTTTTCCCATATCAAAGAAGCAGTACTGATTTTTATCTCAGGGTAGAATGATCCTATTTGAATGGGCTAGAAAAAATTAGAATTACTTTCACAGGTAGATGTGAAAAAATCTGAAAATATGTTCATGATTTTGCTTCTTGTTTCCAGTGCAGAACAAAAGATATTTAGGAAGTGGGAAACAAATAAAACAAATAAAAGAGCTGTACACTGAATTACGTTTTGTGACTCCATGCTGAAATAACTGACATTAACCAGACAAAAAAATCTGTATTATTCCATGATAGCTCTTATGTTAACACTCAGCTTTTTTCTGTAGCATGACTTCAATTTGATTCCTTGGTTGCAAAACCAAATGACAAATTTTGTTAATGAAAAAAAGGCATGCCACTTTATATATCTGAAACTTTTCAAAACATGATTTGAATTTGTGATTGTTTTTCGGACATGCTGGAGGACAATACTGCATATTATTCTGCAGAGCAAATATTTTCATTTTACGCTCTTTGAAGAGAGTTTTAGAATTTGGAGCTAAATATGAACTTATTGGAAATTCTCCTTAGAAAGCTGATATTTATGCTAAAAAGGTGAAACTTAGCATGACATTCAAAAGGTGTTTTGACAAAGCAGTAAAATTTCAGAAATAAAAGAGTGAAATTTATGATCCTTTTAACAACACTGATCAAATCTGCACAAACCCATACAAATCAAAGCTGGATATCGCTGGAATAACTTAGCAATTTTTCATCTTTTTCTTTAACATGCAAACATTAAGACCAGTAATTTAAGCAATGGAATATTTATTTCTAACTGATTAAGAGTTCATATGTTTGGAGGTAATCTATTTACTTTTTCTAATGGACATTATATTTGTGTAGACAACAGAATAAGTATTTGAAATTAAAGCAGATTTACTCTAGACCTCCATGCATTTGCAATATGAAAATAGCAAGTAGAGAGGGCTGTGTATTTGAAGAGTGTAATTGCAGTCAGAGCAGCCCGCATGGCCTCATTAGTATTCCTGTGCACATCTACATCTCTGATGCACCCTGTGTATATTGTATATATGCAGGCTGACTTATGTAGGCTGCCCACTCTGCTCTGAATGTCTTCAAGGCATCTTTAATCTTTGACCTCAGACACAGACAGTTGGTCAAGACAGGATCTTGACTGAATTTTTATTTCATGAAAGAAGACTAATATATCTTAGCATGCAGCACTAGCCAGTATCTCCTTGGGGCTAGGAGAAGCAGGATCTCCCCAGGGATGTCAGGGTAGGTTCTGACAGCCAGGACCCATGCCACCAGGCCAGACAAGGGGGCAGCCAGGGACATTCCCAGCCTTGGGCATCAGGAGCTTCCCTGAGGCTGGGGACAGACTGAGGCCATCAGGATGTCAGCCCTGGGCTTGAGCCTGGCTTGCTGGTAGATAATACACTGTCATATCATCACAGATATCTAGCACAAATATCTTTAGACAGGAAGCAAGCAGAGCCAAGAACTGACATCCCATCTTGAGTACTCAATTTCAGAGTGGTATAGACAGAGCCATGGTGCTCACTGATGCTGCTAAAATCTGGCTGTGCCCTCAATGGCATTAGTCATTTAATATCTTTCTGGCAAGTGACATCGGTTTGAGGGGAAGTGAATTAGTATGTGGGCAAAAAGAAGAGAGGAAAATGGGAATATTTTAAAACTGTGCATAAGAGAATTGCAGGGGGTAAAAAAAAAAAAAAAAAAAAGGTCTCCAAAACTACTGAACTGAGACTTGTGGGATCTGCCCTCCTAAAAAGTGCATTTCCCGTGGCTGTCATGTCAGTTTCCTGTATAGGAAACTCTTAAAAGATTTTCTAGCTTCACATTTTCAACCCAGAAGAAACTCTCAGGAAGATGGCCAGGAACATTTACAAATTCAAAATCTATGAAATCAAAATGCTAGTTTATGTTCCATGGATACTTGTCAGAATCATCTTAGAAGAGATAAAAAGGGACATCATTAAAGTTCTGGGCTGACACTAAATTACACGGAATTAAAGTACTTTGTAAATTGTTGATTAAATGTAATGAGCAGCAGAATTCTGAAGTACATGAAATATTATTTTCTATAAGATGTTTTATTCTAATTGAGGGTTTAATTATCAGTGTTGGATAGCAGTAATTTTAACTGGAATAAATTTTGGTTTTTTTTAATATAAAATTATGATGTTTTTCCATTTAATGCCAGGGGACACAAATCAGAGAGTTTAGGAATTCTAAGGCAGATGCCCTGGGTTTATTTCTGTCCTCTGAAAGAAAAGAAACTAAAACTGTAAGGGTGATTGGGAGTCTATGAAAGGAATACAGAAATTAATTTATGAGGGGGAAACCTTAGGCTGTATTTCATAGATATGGAATAACTGAAAACAATTAATATTAGAGGACAGCTGCTTCTTCTTCCCATCAAAGAATAAGTGAAGCATATTTAGCAGTCGAAGTCAATAGCTGAAATTATCATGCATTACTAATTTCATAGCCAAAGGCAAAACTTACACTAATAAAACTGCCTGGCAGAAATTGAACAGCCTATTTTTCTCACATCATAGTTATAGTCTTTAGTCATATTACTATTCTTGTTTCCTATTACCTTTTACCTTGGATTTATGACTGGTTTTCACTCTTAAGTTTTAATTATCATTCTATTCTGAGGAAAATTTATATGAAAAAAACAAAGCATGTAATAAAGTATTTTTAAATAACACTTTCAGATTTTCTTTCCGTAAATTTTGTGTACTTATGTGTGTTGCTTAATTTGTGGGTGTTTTATCAGAACCCTTCTCACAAACTGAAATCAGTCATTTCCTTTGAGGTCTAATTGTTTAGTACTTTCCAGATTTAGTTTGTAAATATGACAAAAGTTCCACCCTTTACTATCCCAAAAGAGTGAAGGAATTTTTAAATCTTATGACGGAGTTTGAATTATAGTTTCTTTCAACCCTTCGATCCTATTTTTTTCACCATCATGGTTTAGTCTGTTTAGCATAATTGTGCATCATTGCTAAACTTACCATTAAATAAAATGTAAATGCACTGTCCAAATATATTCAAATAAACAGCTCCCCACCTGCATAACACTTTTTAAAATAAGATATCATAAAGGGCTTTAACCTTCTGCAACATCTATATTTAATGACATAAATGAAAGAGGATGGCATTAAGACTTCAAAGCAGCAAAGATGATACATTTCCAATCATGCTGTCACAGTGATCTAGAAACAGCAGATTGGTACTCAAAAAACTGCTGTTTCATTCACTGAAGTTCAAGCATGGCCTCATCTCAAATAACGTCTTATTCTTCTGTTACTTCAAATCCACCAAAGGCCATTAAAGTGACATGACAAATATCTGTGGTATTTTGGTAGATTGATCTCTTAAGACAAGAGAGTTAAACTGTTGTTTACTCATTGTCTCAGTAGACTGATGTAAATTTACAAGACCAGGATGTTAATATTGTTAATGGTCTGATATGACTGTATCTGTATCAAAAAGACTGAGTGTGTAACAGAATGCCAAATGCAATTTAATTGCTTCAAGTCAAAATTCTAAGTAAAAATTGCCCTCTATCTCGTCAGTAGTTGAGGGTATGGATTGTTTAAAACCACTTAATCTGATTGGACTGAAATTTTGGATTGGCTTCATCTCACATAGGTATCTCAAGGAATGTTGTCTAAGGCAAAACAGGTGTTTTGAGATTGCCATGGGTTTAGTTTATGTGGAAAAACAGGTACTTTCAGATCCAATTCAAGTTCCCTTAAGATGGTGGTGTAGAATAATCGAATTGATCCTCACAGGTGCTTTGGTCTTCACATTGTTAATTAAGAAGCCAAAAGTATATAATTTGAAATTAGATGTCAAATTTACGTAAGTCTGAAATTACTTGAGATAAAAATCACTTTTAAAAACCAAAAAAAATTATGACAACATTCTTAAATAATGCTGTGATGGCTATATATATTTTTAAAAGAGAGTGAGTGCCATGCAAATTCTTCAATATGCTTCACTTTCCATTTTTAACCCCTATTTTGTTGGACTGAATTTCAGCCTGTCTATTTCTTGTCCATAAATTGATCTCTGTACAGCATTTTATTACCTCTGCGGTGCTCAAGTGCCATAATTGACAAAAGAATCACTCTGAATCTTGTATTACTCTCTTAAGCATTGAGTGTGAGCACAGTGGAAGTAGTTGAGAGTATAAATGTGCCAGAATATCCTCAGGACTGGGCACAGCATCCGACTTAACAATGAAGGCTGTTTCATATAAAATGACATGTGTTTTTCACCTAATGGCTTTATTATTTTATGATGTTCCTCAAAACCTATAAAATACATATATAAAATAGGACAGGCTGAAATAGCACACTTCTGAAAGACACAAATTCCATATCAGGCTGTCTGAGCCAAGTGTATCTTGTAGGTAATCCTTCTCCATTATTCAGCAGTGCATTAAACTCCGTTTAGTTTTGGCTTCCTGTGTCAGTAAAAGTTGAGATTAATAGAATAGACTTCAGAAGAAAGATCAGAGTTCTGAAGAGCATGAGCACTGAGGAAGACTGAAAGTTTTGCATTTTTGTTTTCAGTTTAAAGAGAATTCAAAGGGGAGTATGATATGACCTGTAAAATGGGGGTGGTAGTGGAGAATTAGTACTCCTCAAATACACATTAGAAGTGTTTTAACGTGTATTCTCAGACCTTTGTGTTCTTGACAGTTTGGACAAGAATAAACTGACTTAAACTGATATACAGAATAATAATTCATATAGAGGCAAAAACTGGTAAGACTAGTGGTAGATTGCTTTAGGACATCATGGGATCTCAGAAAATGTCCATCTTAAAGAAAAGTCTAATCAGATCTCTATTAATAATGAAATACATAAAGCATATGATACTTAGGCCTAAAGATAGACTAGGTAATATATGACAGGTCTTTCCTTATCATATAATTCTGTGATTCTATGCAATTTAAGTGTTGGAACTTTATATATGCAAGTTATATTTAAATATTTAAACATAACTTACTAAATATATTTTAATTCCTTTTCAGTTTTTGCAGGTCAAAAGAAATTATCTCCAGCAAAGAACCTACAGCAAACCTTGCTCTGATAAAATACTTTCATCATTACAGACTGAATTTAGTCAATTTAATAAGTATGAAATAGAGAACACAAAGGTGAAAAGAAATCATGTGGATTTGCTCATAGAGTAAGGTGCTTCTCAGTAAGAATAACAGAAGTAGGCTCAAGAGAGCTTTTAACTGTGTTACCAGCTTTAGAAGATTTAAATTTGCAGTTAAAGGAACTATTCTTAGGAATCTCTTTTCACGCTTGGTCTTCTCTGATTGCAAATAATTTTAAGAATGGTTATTTAATTTTGAGGAAGAGTCAGCAGAAATATATCTGCTTTGAAAGGGACTTCATTCTGAAAGTGTTTGGGAAAAAAATGCATAAGGATATCTAAGAATTAAGAAATAATATTAAATAGGAAATGGCCCCTTTTCTATTTAATTTCAAATGCAGAAGCAACGTATGTCCCTTGACAAAGCCCAGAGGAAATCATTAATGGACACATAAGTGCATGAAGGTCAATGAGAGGGTATATTCTTCCTAGAGAAGTGTAAATAATGTGATATGACTAAGGGATAACACTGTTCAGCTGGCAGTCAAATTGTTTCCAATGAAGAAATCTGATAAAGCAGTTGCCTTTTCTTGTACCACTATTTACATTGTAGTTTATTCATATGTTTATGTGTTCATGGACTATTGTCAGTAATATTTTGCAGCACTCTCTCTTCTTCTTTTTTCTTCTGTAAATTTGAGGACGTGCATACATTGTATTATCTGAATGGCACAAGACTAGATTTCATGGCACTAACCTTCCCCTGTATGCTAATTACTGCTCTCCAAAGATTCCAAAGAAAAGTAGATGCAACACTGTTCATATTATAGCCACAGACACAAAAAACATTACAGTAGAGATCCTGAGACACAAGCATTTGAGCATCCACCAAAATTGTGTGCAGATAATAGTTGTTCACACATAATTATTTTCTTCACAGAAGGAAAATATTCAGTGCATTTCAACAGCCTGCCCTACCAAACGGGTCATCTATCAGGTTCTGTTTGTGCATACACTATAAAATCAGTCTCCCACTTGTTAGCATAAGAGCTCTCAAGACACTTTACAATGTAAGGACTGAAACAGAATTGAACACAGAGTTAGACAGATAAATACCTGAAAGCTGCAGGAATACACAAAGAACAAAGTGAGTAGCTTTTATTGATGAAATTTCTTCACCCAGGACAGCAGCCATACTCCACCTAGCATGAAATCTGTTCTCAGACAATGACCAAAATGAATGCCTAGAGTCAAGTGCAAAATGAAGGCAAGGACACTTCTACTGAGGACTATATTAGCTTTGAATAATGTGCAGCTTAGGAATTTCCTCTTCTAGAATCGTTTGTCAGTATTTAATAACCTACAGTAGATTTCTATGCCATTAATTTTTCCAATCTTCCTATGAAATGTATAACTCTTAGCGACCAGAGCACCCAGAGATAACGATTTCTACAGATGTGCACTATTTAAAAACTACCAATACAGCTAATGCCAACCCAAAACTTCCACTAAATCACAAGAAAGGTCAGCATTTAGTATGTTTGGAAAACTCAGTCTTGCTGTAGTTTGGCTATTATTCAAACCAGTTTTGCACCATAAAGTTAATTCTAGAACTAGATTTATTTAAATGAAATTATAGGCTGTGCTCTGAAATTATGATAGTTTATGAGAACAGTATAGAATGCAAAATAAGCAAATGTTTCAAATGAAATTGCTGTCACATGGAAAACAACCCATTTAAATAGTGTATATTTTATTTATAGTGTACCCTTGTACAGCAGCTTTATTGTTCTGTAGTGGGAATTTAGGCTGTAGAAATACCTAAGGCTGTGAAAAACTCTACAGGAAAATGGTCTGTCACACAGTAATACTTACAGAAACAAGCCATTTTGCAGCCATGTGGAATTTAATATATCAGTAGCTTTATTCTTGCTGTGCACTAGCTAAAGTTAAGTTGTAACAGGAAGCCTTCACCTGTGGTGCATCTAACAGGAGATAGCATAAACATCTTGTAGCACCTATAACATATAGAATACAATAATGTATAGAATATATAATACATATAGAGTAACTGATCTGCTCGCTCTCCACAAGGGAGAAAACCTTGCCTGACACTTTTAAAATACTTGATGAAAGTCAGCTTGGAAACCTTTGAGGTCAGTTACCTCTACAGAAAAACCAGGGTTTCCCCTTCTAATCCTTTCTCTGATATTCCCTCACACACAGCTCTTAAAATATCTTTACTGCAAGTGAATTTCACATATTAACTGCTTCTTTGGCTTGCTCAGACTGTTGCCTGAAGGGCCCTATCTTAAATTTTTATTCAAGTCACATTTTAGATCCCCAAAGATATTAATGGTGCAAGATGAAGCATTAACAGTCTTACTCTTTAAAGTTATTTCTTAAAATATTACCTAAATATTCCTTTACAGTGCATTCAATTTCCAGATTTTTTCTTATTTTTTTTCTACTCAATTTATATTTCTCAGAGTTAATAGCCTATGTTGATGGTAGAAGAGACACTACAGTAAATAATGTTATAATAACCTCTGTAACTCTCATTCTTTACCTCTGAGGTATTTGTATGCAATCATATCACTCTTTTATAGTCTTTCCTTTAAGCAGCAGCATAGTATATTAAATTGTCTTAATCTCTTCTCATATGTCACAGCCTCTAATCCTTCTCTCTGGATTTTTTTCTAAGATTATAAAATGTTCTTTCCATATTGTGCATATTCACAGAAGATTCAAAGTGCAGTGGCAGCAACAGGCTACAGCTTACTGGAACCTATAAAGGTTCACATGTTCATTCTCATTTAAATTCACTGAAGAATGACAGTTACATTTTGTTGAAGCAACACACTGGAAAATAAAGTCTTATCTGCCAGTCACAGTGTCCATGATTCCCTTCTGCTCTTCCTGCACAGAGAGTTCTCTGATAGGGCAGAGGTACAAAATCAGGTAATCATTTTGCCTGGCATCCACTCACCACATTTTTACATAAGATCCATCAAAATCCATTCTTGTGCACAGAGGCTTCTGTTTTTCCTGAAAACAGGTATCCCTGCCCCTGAAAAGAAGAAAGAACACTTGCAAAATGATCTACATATCTCCATACT
>VXBI01006927.1:197794-303859 GCA_013397375.1 Toxostoma redivivum
AAAAAAAAAAAATATATGCTTATCCCTAGAAACTCTTCCCTTTTGCTTATAATGTTATTGTGAGGTTGGATGGGGCAGTTTAGAATATGGCAGATACCAAAAGCAGTATTGCACATGAAAAGAACTGAGGCAAATAATCCCCATAGATACTGAGAAAATAGTTGGAAAATATTTTAGTGAAAAAATCCCCAGCAGCTGTCCTCCATGAGGCAAAGCCCAGGAAATTGCAAGTTTGTTTAACCTGTGTGATCTGCTGACATCACCCCTCAAAATACTGCAGCTGCAAGTTAAGGGTCACCCAAGCTGATATGAAATTTGCCAGAACTTGCTTGCAGCAGTGCTTGGTTATTTCTGATGCATCCATCAGAAGGATGTAGGACAGTACTGAGTCCTAACACTTTCCCTATAATTGTGGTCTTCTCTATAAACAAACTTCAGATACCTCAACAATTTCAATTGTCTATAGACCTTCCCACATAAAGAAATAGAGAGGCTTACAGGGCTGTGTTGATGGCATGTCAACTGAGAAACATAATCTTACTTTAATAGTACAGCTAGAATATTGAACACTTAAATAGAAAATCTGATTTCTGTAAATTCCAGAACTGGACCATGAGGTGGTTTAAAACCAGCTGAGAATTGAACTTAAAAGTTGCTCCCCTTCCCCATGAACTCCATCTGGTGAGAGCAGGACAATGGCAGAGATCATGGCTTGAAATGATAATTTACTGAATAAGAAATGTCTATTAGCACCAACAATATTAATAACAAAAGAGAATATGATTTACAGACAAAAACGGTTTTCACCACCATGACTCAGTTCTACTGGCTGACAGACAAAAATCAAGGTAGCAGCTAATCCTGCAGCTCTGCAGTGACACACGATTATTCTCGAGACAAAGACAAGATGGTGGGTGCTCTGCAGATGGCATCCCCCTTCCTTGATCCCAAGACAACAAAAGCATTGAAGAAACCCCCACCCCAAAAAATAGACTATCTGCATTGAGACTGCTCCACTCCTCTGGGCTCGGCTTCTTTCAGCTCCACTCAGCTTGGCTCAGTCTCAGCTGAGTTCTCTGGAGAGCTGGGAAGGAATGGGCAGCAGAGGCAGAGTGACAGAGGTGCAGTGTTGGTCCTGGTAACTTTCCTGAGGAAGAAAGGGGACAAAATGATGCACTTGTGGTGTAGGGCTGTACTTTTATTCCCCTGAGCCCACGCCCCCAGCAATGATGTGGGTGGTGTAGAATAGCAATTAAGACATGGCCACACAGTTCTAGTCTGTATCCATCTCTGCCATATCTCCCTTTCTTATCTCTTTCCCTTTCAGGAGAGACCATGTAACTGTAAGGCATCTGTTAAGACAAACTGAGTTTGCTAAGGATGCCCAGCACATGTATAGTTTCTTATTTCACCCATTTTACAGTCCTTTTGTTCAATTCCTGGTTTTAGTCACCTGAGTTTCCTGAGTAGCATGAAAATATGATTACTTTATAGTAGGAATAAGGAATGTAACTTATTTCCCTTAAAAATTAGCTTTAATGAGTGCCATTCTTTATGATCCTATTTGTGTTTGTGGGGAGCTTCCAAAGAAACCTTTACAGATGCAGCAAGGCAGAAAACAACTAGTGAAATGAATCCTTTCTTTTGTACAAATAAGTTTCTACTTTTCATGGCTGGTTTGTAAACAGAAAACACTACATGTTATTTTACTCCTAAAAGTCACTAAAAACTGCTACTATTTTCAATGCACTATTCTTTTTACCATTTTACTCTCACTTCAGTTTTATGTCAGTGGTTCAGAAGTAGTCTCTCCCTTGTATTGATTGTTTTAAACACATTCGTTTAACCCTGTCTGTAGTTATTTCTGTCAGTACTTACTGAAATATATTTTCAACTCCATTATTCACCATTTTTAGCAGCTTACTGTCAACAGTGCATTAAGTCAGTATGAAACTGTGGTTTTCCTAATACTCTTATTTGCTTCCGTGGTACCACATGCTTTGATTCATGCCCAATGGTCAGTTGGGCTCTCTTTTACTTTTTCCTTTCTTTTCTGTACATACTATATATGCTGTCATGTTTCAATTCTTTGATTAACTCTCTCTTTAGTTCCCCCATGTTCATCCTCTGTTGCTAGTAGATTGCTTTACTTTTCTGTCTGAGTTTGTCCAATCTGAATTTATCTATTTATTGTTTAACATCTCTGCTCATGGGATTTGGGCCATTTTTAATGTCTAACATAATGAAATGTATGCACAATTAAATGAAAGTATTGCAAACACCACATCAACTCCAGTCACAGTCCAATATTTACCTCATAACGCGTTATGGATTTGGGCTCACTGCCTCCCATCCTACACATTCCTTGTACTGATAAAGAAGTTTTACATTTCTAATTATTTATCTTTTAAAGGCTTTGAAGAGAGAAGAATAATCAGATTAATCCTGTCCTTCTCCTGTCCTCCCTTGTACAGGGGATGAGGATGGGTAACTTTCAAAAGGGAGCTGCTCACTGCCTAAAACTTCTTCTTCCAACTGTGTTACAACTTTTGCTAGCTTTATTTACTGATCAAGAAGCAAAAATTAACAATTATACCAAGAATCAGAAATTGCATAAACTGGAACCACAGAGTCCATTTCTTCTGTGAGAATCAATTATTTTTAATGATTTGTAGTTCAAAAGCAATCTTTCATATAAGTTCCTAGAACCCTGGGTTTGATCAATAGGAAAATTGCATAAGAGAGATGTTCACCTCACACTTTGCTCCAATTATAGAAACAGCTACAGTTCACTGGTATTTTATGGATTTAGTTTCATCATGTTTTTATCTCAGAAATGTCCCTCTGTTCTACAGGTAAGCCTGCTTTTTGCCTGTCATCAAAGGCTTTTTGTAAGGAGATAATGGCTAAAACTAGACAAGCTAGTATGCTGCAGTAATAAAGCTGAGAACTCACAACAACACAGGAAGAACTAAACGTCCCTATCCTATTCCATGTATTTTAAATGACCAAATCAAGAAAAACTTCTTCACCCTTTGAAACTCCTGCCTTTCTCTTTACACATGGCTGTCATTACAGAATTCTCCTCTTTCATGATTTAAACTTCATGTTTTCATTCAATTCTTCTTCGGAAAAAAAATTGCTTCATGTCTATTTATTAATAGAATAAACATATATGAATGAGATGGAAAGGGGAGAGTGAAAATGTGAATGAGAATAGTTTTTCTAACCTTCATTAATTTTTTTTTTTCATTTGTGGAAAATAATGAGAACCATATTTTATGAAATGCTGTCCAAGCAGGTCTACTTTCAATTCTCTGCTGCTTCTGCTTAGGGCTAACATTTATTCTGGAGAAAATCTGACTACAGAATCATTTTGGGCTAGGTTATTGCCAATGTTATATCTATAAAATACTTATTCAAGAAAATGGAGGATTTATGAGGGAAAATGATAGGTCTTTAATATTAACAGGTTTGAAAATCTAGTTTATGACTAAATCCTTTAACAGAAGAAGCAGTCATAGTCAGCTGCAACTGTGAAGTCTATCTGGATTTAGATTTTTTATATAGTCACAGCTTGTTTTGCATATAGCAGCAGCTTCACATACAGTTTTTGTAGATCTGAAGTCTATTTATGTGTGAGTTTAAAATAGCTAAGAAACGGATGGAAAAACAAGAGATTTAAAACAAATTAATAAACATTTAGTGCAAATTATGGAAAACAAATAATTACAAGTGTTTTAAAAGCCTATATTCTTCTACAGAAATGGCCAAAGAAAGTAATTGTCACAAATTGTCTGGATATAAACATGAATGTTCATGTTGAAGGCAACATTTTCATTCATCCTAATGAGAATCCTAAGCAATATGCCTGTGGTCTGTCCAGCCAGGAGGAAGCATCTCCTCTCCCCAGGCTGGAAGGTAAAGCATGATATGTGTTCCATATTGTTCACTTCAGACACATGCACAGCCAAGGTCATTGCCAATATAGAAGGAACTGCACAATGATGCTCTTCAAAATCTTACTTGGTTCTTGGATAAAGGCCAGATGCCCAACTCAATTGAAGTCCTTCAAAGAAAGCCTCTGAGATCACTTACTTCTAACATTGTCATTTAGGATGGAGACAAAGGAAAGATTTCTTACTAGAGAAGGATTTTTTCCAAGGTATGATTTAGAAAAAATGAAACTGGTCAACATGGAAGGAGAAAAAATGGTTTTGATTTAAATATAGTATTAAGGACTGTGATTGAGCAGGACCTATTTTAAGGCACTATTGATCTTTATTGATCTTGTGTTTATGTCTTGTTGCCTCTTCCAGGCTGTGTAAGTAATATCAGTTAATCCTAGTTATCAAGTAAGTTTAGATCTCTAAAGACTTGTACATTTGGTTTGGTTCTCAATAAGCTCGAAGTCAACACGATTTCTATGATGAGCTAAAAACAGATAAGAAGGTGCTTACTGAGACATTAAAAGTATTCCTGTTCAGATAACATCCAGATAGTTAATCCAGGACTCTAGATAAACTTTGAAAGTTGTGATTGAGGTAGATAAGAGCCCTGAAATACTACATTCTGATATGGGGCATGATCCAAAATTAATCTATATTGCACATCTTCAACATTTGCAAAAAAGACATGGCCCTGGGAGGATATCAGAAAGATACAGAAATAAAAATGAAAGTTGTCACATTCTTCAAATAAAATTTTGAATTCTTAGGCAGCAGAAAAAGAAAAAAGAAATATCTTCTGTGGCTTTCTTAATTATATAGTGTGGTATACAGACTATTTTTAAATATTTTAATTAAGAATTCTGGCTTAAAGAAATATATCTTGACTTATTTTTCAGCAAAGACTAGCAAACAGCTGGAGAATCTACATATGTGTACTCTCCTGTCACTTTTATAAATTGCTTTTGAAATAATTTATAGCTGGTACATGTTGCTACAGAAGTTTTCATTAAATTGCCTTTGGGTCAAACTGTTACATTAATTTTTATCTTGTTTCTTAGTGAGAATATTCATACTTTTAAAGCTCAAACGTCATGAGGAGAAGTATTTGTCTGAGATTTAATGTGTATAGCAATATCCTGACTTTTCCTTAGCATTTAGGAAAGGACTGGAAGATCTACCCAGATATATTTATTTAAACCCTTTATAATTCACACATATACAAAAGGCATATGGAATTTGTACCTACAGTGTTTAAGAATAATTTTGTGGGGTTTTTTTGCCTGATAGCTAAAATACAGACTGAATAACATTATTTGATCCAAAGCTTTTCACTCGAGAAAATCAAACCAGAATCATGGACTATGGTGTCAATAAACAATTTGAGATGCATAGCATATATTTTTATGACTCAGTGAGAATATTCTATAACTACTATAACTCATTTGGTTATAAAAATTGATTGGAAAGAGTGTTTTGTATATTTATTAACACTGATATCAATATATATCCTCCACATTTATATGTATGTGTGTGCATATATATAAAATTTACATTTATATAAAGTATTCAAACTCTTGAAACACGTCTCATTAGCTCCTCTATATTTAGAACAAAAATTGTCTTGGAAAGAAATGTCATGCAGCATAGTACAGAAAACAAATTTAAATGTGCTACTTTTACAGATATGAATCTACATAAGGAGATAAGAACATAAATCCCTGATCAGAAAAATTTATAGAGCCTGTACTATGTTTTTGACAGTAGCCTGTGAAGTGGCAGAATAGCGCAAGTATTGGGTGATACACCCAAAGTACTCAATTTCTGACAAATTGCAGTTTAAGTAGAGAATAACATTTTTCATTTTTTAAATTTAATGGCCCTTGAGAACTTTGGTACTGTAAATTGGCATAATTGCTTTTTAAAATTCAATTACACTTTTGGTGTCTGGAGCATATCAACAGTGAATTTGACTATAAAAAGATTAATCATGTAAAAAGAAATATTTTATTTTGTGTTTACTTGTTGTTATTCCTTCCTAACTAGCTAGTCTTTACATGGGTTACCAACTATGGACACAGTAAAGGAACTGAAGACTGATACTGGCACTTCAGCATATTTTATTTGATAGCTAAGTGCAGGTACTCTGTCATGGACTTAAAGTCAGCTGGAGCTGTAAGTCTCAATATCTTCATAAATGAATGCACTGATGTCATCCTGCCTCTTCTTTGCATTCATAAAATGAGATAATAATGATTGTTTACTGCACCCCCTGGAAGCAAGGTATGAAGCAGTCATTAACTTTACAGCAGGAAAATAATGAATAACTTAGTTATGAGGAAACCTGAATACCATATAAAGAGCTGCAGAAATTAGAAAAGAATGAGAATGCAGAATCTTTTCACTGAGGTGCACAGGAAAATGGTAGAGAAAAAGGTAAGAGGCCTTTCCTTGGCACACTTATGCCAGAGCACAGAGATCATCTCCGTCACCCCATAGGGTCCCTTTCAATCCCATATACTTGTTTCATAATACCTTTTAGTAAGCTCAAGTTGTTATTTTTCATGCTCTTTAAAAATCAGCAGTAAAGGAGTTTTGATAGTGTACTTTGATATTCCAGAAACCCAGTGAGGTGCCTACAGAAAGGGAAAGTAATTTTCTATTAAATTAATAAGGATTATCTATAACATTTTTCACAACCACGTAATTAAAAACCTGAAGTGTGTTCACTCAGCATGGAATGAAAAAACCCTTGATCCTAAATTCCTCAGCAGAAGACCAACATTAGTATCTAGTACAAAATTAAAAGGGGGCAAATATAAACTGTTGTTACTTTACCACAATAAAATTGGACTGTGTTGGCATGTTTCTGTGGAGTCATAGCTTTGAAGGTGAAGATTAACCAGAAAGTGTTGCTCAGTCAGATTGCAAGTGGTGAACACAACGTATGGGTATCAGGGAGATGCATAAAGGAAAAGTATTAGATTGAACTAAGGTAGAGATCAGGAAAACTTCATAAATGCTTACCTTGTGCTGTTGTAACCAGTGTAACTCCTATTTAAATAGAATAAAAAGTTAGATTCCTGGTTTATGAAAGCAACTCTACACATCCTTTGCCTTAAATTTGCACCTGGACTCTTTGTTGTTTTACACCCACTTTTTTGGCAGCATGATTATATATAAAGTCCCTATGTGTTCACCTGCTTTGAGGCCTCTGGTTGAAAAAAAATTAATTGGCCCATGACAGTTTCTTTACCAAGAAAATGAAATCTTTACTCAATAGTATTACAATTAGCATCATTATTAATCATCATAAAATATCAATTCGTAAAAGAGCAGCAGTCCACAATAAAACAGTTCTCATCATTAGTATTTCACAGTTCTGCATCTTCAATAAGAAATTTAACACTAAATTAGTAACTAATGCTCAGTCTACACCTTTTTATATTATGCTACATCTTTTTTAAAAGTTGCTTAAGTGATTAAAGCAATCAGTTAATATAGAAAAGGAATTTTCAAATTCCCACCTTCATCCAGCTCAGGTAAAAGTGAGGAAGAGCTTTCCGGGCAGGTGTCATGGTTTGATACTAGCTAAGTGCCAGGTACTCACAAAAATCATTGGTTTACTCTCTTCTGCTGCAGCTGAGCAAAGAAGTAAAGGAAAAAACTTAAGTTGAGATAAGGACCAGGAGGAAACACTTGAAGGGCAAAACAGGCTCAAATTTAAAAGGTATAAAGAAAAAAAATTATTAACAGAATTAAAGTAGGATAGTGAGAACTAAAACTTTCAGAACACTTTCTTCTCCCCTCCAGCCCCTCCCTCCTTCCCACAGACAGCACAGGGAGACAGAGTGGGAGTTTTCGTAAGTTTTTCACACAAAATCTTTCTTCAGTTTGCTTAGGGAGAGGAGTTCCTTCTGCCATGCCTTGGGATCCTTGCCACGGGAGACAGTCCTCTGTGAACTTCTCCAGGGTAGCTCTAAATTTCATTAATAGCCATCCTGCTTCCATGGCTGGATTCTTACCTCCTCACCAAAACCTAAGCCATGCAAAACCAACACAGCAAGTTAATTCCGCAGGCATCCAAAAGATTATTAATCAGGTGCACTTTATACTGAGTATCTATATTGCACTTTATATCGAGTAATTCAGATTATTTTTAAACACTAAGGGTAACCAGCCCTTTATTTTGGCCCCTCAGATTGGCAGTTTTATGCAATCCCCCAAAAATATTTACAGATACAGTCCTAATGTCTGTGATCAGAAACTTACATTGTTATTGTTCAAGCAAAAATTTTAACTGCTGCTAATTTGGCTAAAATTATATGAAGCTTGCAAGCAAAATATATGGTTCAGTTACAAATGAAAATGCTCAATTGCCCACTAGCTATAGTCATGCATGTCAAAAAAATAAGTATATTGAAAGTTGAATGGAAATTGTAAACGAGCATAGTGGTAACAGGGTAAATTTTTTTTTTTTTAATATGGCAACCAAAGTTATGTATTGTAAAATCACATTAACCTTTAGACAATTTATTAAAAGTACATATTTTAATATCTTAATTTCATGGTGCATAACAGGCTATTTAAGAAGAAGATATATGTTGTGGCAGACAAATAAACATAACAATACAAGTAAATGGAGGTATGGGGAAACCCACTTTTCTATATGACAAGTAAGTTTAAAATAAGCTTATTTACCTGTTTCTGGCATTATAGAGGCTAAGATCATTTCACTGATGAGTCCTAAGTAGTGCTAGTAGAAAGCCCACACAGCTTCCATCCTAACTGATATTAAACTGTTATTGACATCCCAAATGGCTCACCAGACAGGATGAAAACTGGCACTTTTTTCTCTTGCCTCCACGCTTGTTTGGTCTTAAAACAGATTTCAGGTACAGAGTAGTTTTAAAATCCCTTGAGCCAGAAAGTTCAGAAAAAAAAAATTGAGTTTTATTTTAATCTACAAGGAAAAGATTTAAAATCAAGAAAATAAAGACAAGAAAATTCCATATGAATTTTCAGCTTATGCAAAGATTTAACTTTAAGCACATGCGCTTATGGTCCAGCCTTGTGAACTACAGCTGCACTCACAAATCCCCAGTCAAGACCAGCTCACAAGTCTAATGGAATAATAAAATGACACTGCAGTGATTTTTTTTTTTTTTAATCTACTGGAAAAGTTATAACTTGATAGTGTGAAGGACAGAACTTGCTATATTATATAAACTTATATGAACTTATATTCCTAAAAATAAATCTCACCTCACATCAGATGTTTTATGTTTTTAAGCTCCTCTTGTTCTCTACCAGCTTCTCTTTGTGCCTCTGACTGTTTTTGTGGGACTCTGGGGATTGCTTCGGCCCCAGTGCCTTAGAGTTTTAACTTGGATAGAGCTGATTGGGGGTGAAATTGCAATGAATATGCCTGCTAAAGTAGAATATGCCTCTTTTCCCTTTTAAAAGTTTTGCTAGTCAGAGCAATTGCTGCTGTTGGAGTACTGGAAAGGCTAAAATATTGAGAAAAGAAGCTTTATAATGGGACTGGAGGTATCCAAATCTCCTTGGGGAGGGTTGATACAGTGGGTGGTGCAGTAAAAGTGGCTTTGACTTCTTAGTTATTCTTAGTGCAAAAATATCTATTTTTCTCTTTTTTAGACAATAAAGTTAATTGGACAGTTTTCTCTCATTTCTTCTCTGTTTTGCCATTATCAGCTTCATGGAAATAATGATTACACTGCCACTGCAAACACAAGGACCATACATAAAAATAATCCAAATATCTTATAAACTGTTGTAAGTACATGGTATTCCATTTATTTCAGAGGAATAATGGGGGGTATCTAACACAGAATTAGTTAAATCTTTTGCTGCACTCATGGAGAAACCAAAATCTCAGTGGGATCAGTGAAAAGGCTCTCAGGTTCTGAGTATATGTGTTGAATACATGATTTTGCTAAAAGCATGTACCAAATTTATGAAACACTACATCAGAGACAGCAGAGAAAAATTAGTTGTTAATGACCATTTTTCAGTCTTAAGGCATATGTTTTTCTCTGGTATCCCCTTCTCCAATCTGTCTGGTAGCCTGATTTGCCTGGACACAAAAGAATTCTTTTTTCTTTCTTTACTTTACGCTAATGTATTGCACATTCTTCTTAATGATAAATGCAGCTTGATTTTAATAGCATACAAACTGAAGGAGAAAAAAGCCAGACCATTAAGGGAATGCTAAATTCAGATACAGGCTGATGATATAACTAAACCCTGTAACTAAGCACTGAATCTAAAAACAGAGAAACTAATTTCTTCTGTATTTACTTTGTGCAAGCTTTGCCCTCATCTGCTGTGAAGGAAATTATCCCATGTAAATACTGTCATACAGGTATACTTGCAAGAAAAAGTTAAGGCTGAAAAGAAATTCTACCATAACATCAAAGTAATGTGGTGTTACAGAAAAAATATTTTAAATCTTGACCATAAACCATTTAAAGACTATAGCATCCTTTTTAAACTATAAATTTTAAATGTATAAAATATTTATTTTAACCCTCATAGTTTTATCACAAAACTGTGGGTTTAACTGGATTTGTACAGTTTAGTGTATATTAACATATTAGCCATAAGATTTAAACTTGAAAAAGTAATTAAAATGCTGCAAGATACTCTTTTTATGTTCTGCCTACTTGATATTTCTTGGGATGCCACGAAAGATAGAGCTTTCCCACTAAACCAGATGTGTTTAAAATTTCTTTCATTGGAGGGGAATAGGTAAGCACGTAAATATCTTGGGTTCCCCTTACCATTATCTTGAAAGGATGCATCTGTCTCCAGCAGCCTTATTTCAAAGTAACCACATAGACACATTTGTATACTTACTTGACTTTTCTGTCTGGTTTCAGTTTGTTAATTTACTTGTAAATGGAAGGATTAGGAAGTAAATATTTAGCATTCTGTATAATATTTTCCCCCTGGTTTTGCAGAAATTCAGAACCAATTGCTTCTTTCAAATGTCTCTTATATCCCATTTACCAAAATTTGTCCACTTAAGCAGCTTTCAGGAAAGATAGTATCATCAACATTGGGAAGAAATGGTGTCTATTTAGTCCTACTAAAATTGAGAGGATATTATCCTTCTCCAAAATGGTCACCAAAATAGTCACCAAAATGGTCACTTTAGGCTTTTCTTCTGTAAAGATTTAGAGAAGTGGAAGAGTTAATTTTTATTTTTTTTTTAAATTCAATTTCATATCATAATGTTCTTTGATATATATATTAAAAAATAAAATTTGGCCCAGAACTATTTAACCAGTACTTAGTTCTACAGCTCTGTGTTATCCTAACACTAATATAATTAAAACTGTACAATTTTAACAAGTTTCCTTTTGTTTTCAAATTAAAGAACCTAATATAAATTAGACATACATGACAGGTAGCACAGCTCTTGTGGTCCAGTTTTAGACCACTGGTTTTGACTGCTACAACCTGAAGAAAGGGAATCTCTCTCTATTCAGTACCTGAAGTATAAATCTTATGCACTGGGCTTACCAGTTATCAGTATTTTCATCGGTGTCAGACTGGAAAAAGGTTAGTGGAATGAAACTTAAATGCCTGTAATGGCAAATTTTCAGATAATTCCTTAGTATAATTTTTTTCCTGGGCCAGTTACTTCCTAAAAAAAGATTCTAGGCATGGTTCAGAGGTTAGCAGAAATATGCTGCTTACAAACTAAGATAATTTCATCATGTGGATGTAGTGAAATTCTGCCAGCTGGACCCAGAACTGGAGGAAAACTCTGGCACTGCTCTGATTCACATAAATATATCTATGAATAAATATTAATAACCCCTTTTCCCTGTAATTTTCAAAACTGAAAAAGGAAAGAGTATCGTTAAAGTGTATTCTTGCTACAGATTCTAAGGGCAAGTCTTAGCAATGTCTGAAAATGATGAGAACTGCATTGGTATGAATTGTAGGCAATCAGAAATGACCCTTCTTCACAAATGTACCTGGTATGACATGAGATGATGTAAAGCCCTGGTCCTTGCTTGGCTTAAGGTACCACTTTTTCTTGAGGATGTGCAAAGGAAAACTCAACAAAAGTTCTCATGAGGTTAAAGAGTCCAGACTTTACTGACAAGCTTTTAGAACATCAGCAACCTGGCAAAATTTAAAGCAAACATTTAACTGAGATAAAGAATTTTGCAAAGCACTGAATTAGCAAACTCTAACTCATACAACCTTAACTCACTGAGATTTCAAGAGGAAATTAGTAGAAAAAGAGAGAGAAGAAAGAGAGAAAAGCAAGATATAGCTATAGCCTTGAATCCAATGTCCACTGCCACAAAATACAAGGACAATAGGAGTGTGACCATGTGAGTGTCTGTGCAGTGGTTTTTATCTGCTCTGGCCTCCTGTGGGATGTGGAGCAGTGCACATTCTCCAGCGTGGAACTTGCCCTGCCTGCTCCCACACACACACTTTGGTTCTTTTGAGTGAGTAATCATTTCTTCCAGTCTCCCACAGATGATAAGAGGGAAAATTTCTCTGAAAAGACTTTAAATATTACCCCATCTCATGCTTTTTGTACCTTTTTAATAGGGGCTCTTGGGTACATTATTTTGTGGTGCTGCATTGAAAAAATGTAATGGTGTCTTTTCCAGCTTTCATAACACCTCAAGATTTCTAAAATTCCAAGCCCATCCTCCTCATTCATATTTATTTAAGCAACATATTTTTATTTTAAGTAAGCAGAACGCAATATCAGCCATGAGGGAACACATTTGGGTTTTTGCTTGTTTGGTTGTTTTTTTTTTCTAATCCCCAAATATTTTTTACAAGTTGTACAGCAGCATAACAATGTTTCTTCCACTGGGAAAAAACCCAGCATTTAGAGTGATTGCTAGACAGACCTTTGTTTTGTACCTCATAGTATTTTATTTTGGTAAAGATGTCATGTCCAGTGCATAATCAAACCCACAAATCTGGTCTGATCCCTCATTGAGGTTAATCAGATGCTCTGAGATAAAGAGGATTGGAAATCATTGAAACCCTGTGATACAACATGGCAAAGACAGGGCTGCAGACTCTGAATCTGAGGCAAGGAGCAAAGGCCATGTCAAGCTCTGTCCAAACAGAGATAAATAGATGGGTTAGTAAAGTAAAGTGTAACAGCCAAAACTACTGATGAGTAAATCAACATCTCGGGCTGCTTAAAACTGCTGTTTGGGGGAGAGGATTATTTTCAGTTGTGCTACCTGCAGTCCACAGAGAAACCCTCAGAAGGACTCTGTGGGACACTGCTGATCCCTTGGCTGGTGTAAAATGTGCACATTGGTTTCAGTCACTGCTCTCTCACACAGGCAAGCTGCCCATCACAAGGAGCAGAGGATAGCTGGCTGGCTCCAGAATAATGTTATTTATGGGTTCCCTGGATGACAAATAAACATCTCAGTAAAGTGCCTACACAGAAATCCTTTTACTGCACCTGATTACTCTGTATGTGTAAGATTTTTCAGCTCATTTTGAAACAGAGAAGTTTAGAAATGGGCACATAGCAAAGTTATTTTTTCTTCCCAATCTTTAATCGTAACAATGGACAGATTACTGACCTTTGACCTTGAGTGTGTTATTTTCCTAATGCTCAGCTGTTTGGTTCTTTTTTTTTCCTGTTCCCATGTTCTATTAAACAGTTACTATATACAGCAATGATTTCAGAAGAAAAGAAAGTAATGACTTTGAAAGGCACCCTTCAAAATGTTTCACTCCCACTGAATTCAGAAAGCGTTTTTGTCCCAGAAGATCTGAACAGTGCTGTAGGCTGATGCAATTTGTTACAAAGTTACTGAGTATCCAAAACAGTTCCTTGACAAGAACGAAGGGATTTACCCTCCTGTCTCTCTTTGCACTGTATGCACAATAGAACCCTTTTCTCTTCACCTTTGATCCAGCCTTTTGGGAGGCTTTTTTTTTTTTTTTTTCTTTTGCTTCTTTTCTGCTGTGTGATTTATCTGACACCTCCCTCTGTGCTCTTCTCACACCACATACAAATCCAATACTGACAAGCCAGCACAGTTTAAATTATTCACGCTTCAGTGTACGTGAGCTGCAGCGCAACAATCAGCCGAGCAATCATTCCTTTCATTGCTCTCTTCTGAACTTATTGACAAAAAATTGCAAGAAGACAAGAATCCTGTGTTGCTAACAAAAGCATGAGTCCTAGTAAAATAATTTCCTTATAAGCAAACGGACAAAAAAACTTTAGCAAGAATTGTAATAAATGTATGAATACATAAACAAAAATTTAATATTAAAAAACTGTGTAGCAATTATTCAGAGCTATTTTGCCTATCTGATATGATAACATAAATCTCTTTTGTCTTCTAACAAGTTGCAAGATCATCACAGCAAGATCATTTAATTGACTTGTGGTATACCTGTCAGAAGAAAAATCAAGCTAGTAGGGACTGTAAAAGAGGGCAGGAAACAATTCTATCTTTTCTGCTGTTTCCTAGAAGAAACAGAAACTTCCCTTTTCCCCCTTTCTCTTCCCCAGTTTATAATTGCTTTTTTTCTAGAAAGCCATTGGCAAGGAAAACTCTGTTAATTGCTTCAGGGTTACAGCTTGAAGTTAAAAGTATTGCAGATAATCATAAACATAATCATATATAGAACTAATTCCCCCAGTAATTTTAAAAGCTGAAGTTTAGTCTTTTTGCAAGAAATGTACAGTTTTAGTAGCTTCTCTCCGTGTTTCAGGATTGCAAGGAAGTGGCAGCTGCTGATTGTCCTACTTTCAAAGAGTAAAATCACACACTGAGCTCCTTGTAGGGCTCTTCTTCAAACTTATCTCTTACAGAGTGTTCATCCCAGACAGACAGCAAAGGATATTGTACTGCTAACAATTCTTTCTCCTGTTTCTAACTCTACATTAGATCACTGTCAGTTGTCCTTGACAGCCTTTTAGAAGTAGAAGAGATCAAACTCACACAAACTTAATACAAAATATTTTAAAGTAACAAGTTATTCAAAAATTATCATACAATATTTTCAGAAAATAGGGATTCAGTTGGTGTGAATTTATACTGATTCCAAGAATTTTCATTCACTGTTATTTCAGGAATTAGGAGGGAAGGATGGGTGACAAGGAGGTTATTTTCAAGCAGTTTGACATGCTGCCTTTAAGAAAACAAATATATTGACTATATGACTGCCTTTCATGTGAACAGAGCAAGATTTGGAAATGCTTCTATTCAGGTTTAGGTTCCATACTACATTCCATGCTAGGTGGAATGCCAGAAGTCTAATTTGAGTATTACCCGAGGTTTCCCTGAAGAACAGATATCAAGTACCAGACATAGGCCTGAATACTCCTTTATGTATGGACACAGGGAAGCATGAATCACATTTTCTGGAGTCTGAGAGCACAAGCTAAGCTGCTGCACAGCCAAAGGGTTTTATATTTTCCCAATAGATCTGAGCACTTCTGACTAAGGCACTGTTTGGCAACAGAAGGAAATACTTCTGATCCATATGTTTGTAGTTAACAAATATGTCACTGGATTCTCTTGCTTTGACACAGATCAGTTCTCCCAGGAATGCCCCTCATGAGAATAGAGAGCTTGCTTCAAAAGAACCAGGTCACAAACTAGAAGCTGTCAGGCCTCGGTAGCATGGAGCACCTCTTAACATGGAAAAATAGCTTCTCTGCTGCAAAAAGCAAAGTTAGCTCATTTCAGCTTAGCTCTGTACTGCTGCCTGGGAAGCATAAGTTATTTCCAGCTGTGCTAGATGCCAGCAGTAGGTATTCAAAGTTGGTTCTAATATATTTCCCTGGGCCTAACTCTTTCCATTTCAGGGAAAGTAGGTGTTCTAAACCATCTGGTGAGAGAATCTGATAATGATGGCTTAAAATCTTCTCTTAGGCACCCACAAATTATTGTACAATTATCATAAAATATTTATTATCCATGTTACCATCTACGTTGTTCTGACCTCTTTCCAAGCTGGTCATATCTGAAGGGCATTATTCCTTGGTAAACAAATGAGAGACAGTGAATCAATGGTGCTGCACTTGGGTTGTATCTGACCCATATTTCACTGTGACTGCTATCATCACGAATACCTTTTGGTTCTGCTAAACAGAGAGCAGAATGCACATTTTCTAGAACCACTCAGAAAAGCATAGGAAATCATCCTTCTGTCTTGCTTGGCTGAGAGATCTCAGTCAGTAGCATGAGACCCATTTAGAAGATGCAATATCCCAGAAAACTGGAGTATATTGCATAAGGGAAATAAGTGCAAACTAAGAAGATTCAACACTATTATCTTAATCTGGTCACCATTTCTTTACATTGCTATGTGTGGAAAAGGAGCATAAGATTGCTTTGGAAATGGTTGTGTAGATGCTTGAGTCAGTCCCTGAAAGATACAGCATACATGTATATAATCTCGGGATATTCTGCAAAAGAAACTGAGAGAGATAGGATGAATGTGTTGAGACACCAAAAGAAACATAAAATTGATGTCTAAATAGTCATTAGAAACTCTGTTTCTAATCCTTGCATAGCAAAAATATAGAAGATTACTGAGACCTTGTTAGATTGAGGCAGGCCTAGAGTTCACTTCCCCCTACTCATCTTAGACAACATTTCAGGTCTCCCCCAGTCCGTTTTAAAAATTGTCTTAAAAATTATTTTCAGAGATAACTAGGCTGGAGATTCTGTTTCCCATAGGTGGAAAAACAGCCAAGGCATAAGGATTCCCACCTGTTAGAAACTCGAAGTGCATAGGGCTCTCTATCCCTCACACACACCCCCCAAAGGCATGCAAGGATTCAGTATTGCCCGACATATTTATCGGAAAATTATCTGATTTATCTGTTGTCATTTACATTTATATTTACAAGTGAGGTCAGCAAAACTTAAGTCTTATGTATCTTCTGTAAAGAGAAACAATTTTCACTCAAATATAAAGTCCCTTACAGCATTTTTTTTTTATTTCTATAGCTACTTATTTAACGGTCCTTATTAACATGTGATATTAAAATTAATTAAAGCACTGCAAACATTTTCTTTTTCTATAAATATAACTACACAAGATCTGCTAGTATAACACTGAGGTACTATCCTAACAGAATGAATGAATGATGCTGTAAGCCATCTATGCTAGCAGATGTAGACTGGATCCTGCCTAAGCCAAGTTTCCTTTGACTTCACGTGGGCTTGTTTTTGGGAAAACCTGATTGTTGTACACAGATGCATCCCTGAGAACCTGCTGATTATTGATGAAAAGAAGGGGAAAAGAGGAAGGGCTAAGGTGACAACGTACATATTTCCTATGCATGAAATCATTCTAAATAGTTAAAAACCTCAGCTCAGAAATGCCAGTCACTGTCACCAGAAAAAAATGCACTTGAGAGGAAAAAATAAAATGAAAAAGAAAATGTCAGCTTATCTTTTGAAAGTGACAGAAGTGAAAAAGTGCAACAGAGTAAATATCAAACACACCCCACAGAAAAAGTTGTTCTATTCCAAAGCTCTGTTGCCTGAAACAGTGGGTAATGTGGGATTTCTTAGCAGAACAAATTGTTGTAGTATAAACACAATTGAGCAGGTCGGTCAAATTACTATATTGGGCAGCTGAAGTACAGAAAACAATCTAATCTTAACTCCAGAAGAACAAACATGCCAATATGTTGGTTGAGTCAGCAGTGCTTTGGAACTTGCGTTGAATGGCAAGTTAAAACACATGGCAGAAATCTGCTCAATTTTGTTGGTACAAATCTTTACTAATATTTTAAGTCATTAAAAAAAAATCAAAATTACCTATGAAACACTTTTTGTTCTTATTGGAGATGTTATTTTTTTTTCTCATTTGTATAGTCTAAATACTGTGTTCTAAGAGCTCAAGAGCCATATTTTCAAGTTTTTATGGCAACCTGTTAATATATTAATGAAAACCTGAGATTCTGACACAGTCACACGAACCCAGGCTTCAGAAAAACACTGAATGGTGAACAGCTCTATACAGAGTCCTGTAACTTACAGCTTTGGCACTGGCAGAGCTCCCCTAGACATCAGCAGAACCATATTGGTGTACATCCACAGAAGAGTTTCATGCTGCACATGTAAGTGCAAAGATATCCTGAAATGATTTTATAAGAGAGCTGGAACAGGGAAAGTAAAAAAAAAAAATTAGCTATTTCTGCAATACTAAAGAAAACAACACCAGGCCCTCCTCTTTTGTCCCCAGCTATCACAACTTGGTTATGTCCATTCTGTGAAAGCCTCTTAGCCCCCTCTCCATCAGTCTGGATGGATTTCAGCTGTGCACTTAGCCTTCAATAGGCACCTCTACTACACCTGGGAAATAGTTTTGAGTATTAGTCTGCCAAAGTGAAAAGTAGGGTAGGGATTATTGCAACAATCAAATAAGGAACATAAGCAAGTGAGTTCTAATGCCTGCATAAGAGGAATATTACAGCAGTTCTAACCTGGCTAAGATCTGCAGATGATGCTATTGTAGCTCATATAGCTAATGATGCTCCAATCATCTGTGCATCAAAGCAAAATGAGGAAACCAAACTATGATGTGGAGATGTAAAGGAGGGAGAAAGGATGGGAACTGCCTCTTATGGAAAGTGGAGATGTTGATTCTGCTGAGCCACTGCTGTCATTATTTGCTTCTGGTCTCCCATCTGGCTGTCAGGGAAGAACAGAAAAGCTCAGTCTGCACATGAACAATTTTCACTAATAGCTGAAGTTAAGGTTAAAAGGTTGTAGGTAAGAAGCCAGCAATTCTTTGGGGGACCTGAAACTGAGGAGCACCTTTGGGAACAGAAGAAAAACAGGAGTTGATAAGAGAGATCCTGAAAATGTAAGGGAGCAATGAAGATGGGACAGACTTTAGGAATGAGGAGTTAAAGTTTAGATTTGAGCAGTAGATATTTGAGATTTGGAGGGCGAAAGGGGCATTGAGACACAATCAGAAGTCTTGTTCTGGAAAAAAAAGAGGAAAATAAAGTGTTCAGGGGAGTGAGGAAAGATGCTAGTTGTGCCTAAGGGTTCTTATAATAATTCATTACATAAAAGAACTCTCTCCCAGTTTGGAATTTCTTCCTATTGGCATCTAGATGTGTGAAGAAAATAGAGTATCCCCAAAATCTTTCCTACCTCTAATATTCTACACAGACAGACTGACCAGTGTGATAACCTCCATGCATTCAATACAGATGATAGAAAGTTCAGCCAGGGGCCTGGATGATATTTTGAGAAGAAGGGCAGAACTGTGTTTTCATTACTCTGGTACTCTGGTTCTTCTCTTCTGGTTTGGGGGCACAGGGGCACAGGAGGAGATTTTTAAAACAAAACAAACACATTATATTTCATGTCCTGAAGAAAAAGAAGCATAGTAAAAAAAGATAAAAAGGATTATTTTCATTGCTTGTGATTGTTAATATATAAAAACATGGGAATAGTGAAACAGCCAAATCAATTTGAAATGCTTGGCTGCAAAAGTTATTTTCAAGCTGGATATACAAGAACCCAATCCCTAATCTCCTGACAAACTCTCTCCTGACATGGGCAAGAATATGCTTTCATCAATATAGAAAGCTTTCACTGAAACAGTTGAAAGAAAGATCTGGATCCAAGCAGTAAAGGAAAATTGTAATGTGTACATTCAATGCAGTCTTAGATGGGCTCCCACAAGTCCTCATGTGTATTCACATAAAAGCTGGATATTTTTATAACTGTCTGTATGCTCAAACGAAGCTGCTTTTACACCTAGTTCACTGCCCAGATGGGATCAAATTATACAGCGTTTTCAATAGAACTAACTTTACCTACAACCCAAACCAGGATATTGCAACCCAGTTCTGGTCCCAAAGTAAATGTGTTAGAAGTGCAGGAATATGCCTGCAGGCTAGTAAGCCACCTGAGAGACAGAATGCATTAACACTCTTCCCAGTCATGCCATGTTATGTCAGTGTATGCAAATTTATCTAAATGGTATCAAGGCCAGGTTTGTCCCATGCCCCAGTCCTTTGGGATACTGGGGAACTGACCTATGACTATCAGCACTTAACAGTCTAAAAAAACTGCATAGGATTTTTCTTATCTAATTTGGGCACCTAAACATTTGTTTTGGTCAGTAGTAATTCCCAAGGATGATTCAACACACATATTGAGGAGCCTAAGGTAATTAATTTGAACTGTTACAGCTAATGCTTAGCTACCTACATTAGATTAAACTCAGTATGTAACTGCAAATATCTTTTGAATATAAAACAGTTTCTTGCCCTTATAATAGCTATAATTGCATTTGAAAAGCCAGTGTTTTGGGTTTTTTCCTGAAGGAACAATCACTTAGTATGTATTGTAATGAATTTTTAATGGGGATGAATGAATTTATAGGAAAAAAGGAGAGCTTTAGAAGTACCCCATAGTACATAATATTATTTTCTAGAGCCATTCTCTTCAAGGTGAGAATCTAAGTCAGGTCAGATAGTGCTTGGCCTCTCTGAGGAAGGCTGCCAATATACCATGGTGTCAATTAAGGTGATTTTTACTGAGCATATTCTTTGGGAATTGCAGCTCATTTCCTCAAAACTGAAGTCAGGCTGGAAAATCATTTTATTGCTCCATCAGATTGAAAGAACAATGTTAGGAATGGCCAAAGATATCTTTAAATTGGTGATCTACCAGTAAATTTGCAGTGAAAAGTCATTATGCAAATGGAAGAGCAGAATTTTTAACTACAGGCTTTGAAAGTTAAGAATTATCTGAGGAAAAGTTTTAAATCTGTGGATGCCTAATAACCTGAAACAAAGAATGTCTGGCTTCTATAAGCTGTCTGTCTACTTTTCAGGTGTCCTCAAAATGCAGCTCATGAAATCAGTTAAAAGAGGGTTCCACAGGGTAAAATAAGGACAGGCATTGCTGAAAATACACATTAACCTATACTGATTGATCCCATCTGTTTAGGAGAAAAATGTTCTTCTGGTTTTGCATCCTTCACAGGAAAATATTGGCTTTGATTCCCCATCTTCTCTTGTATAAATAGGACTTTCACGTAATAGTTCCAAATGTAACTATTTATAATGGTGACATGAATTAGGTAGAGAAATGTCAATGGCTGCTGCTTGTAACAAAAAAAGTAAAATTGCGTATCAAGTCCCTGTGACAAGCTATATCACAAATGGCACCTCCGGAAAAAGAGAGGATGTACTAAAGTAACTTTTTAGAGCTGTGCAGGAGAAGTTCCCCTTAAGATTAGCAGAAATTACGTGCTTAAGCTACCATAAATGCTGTTGAGAATTCTTTCTGTGTTATAAGGCAAAAGCCATTGATTTCCACTAAAAAATAAAGCTTCGCAGTCAAAGAAGTGGATGCAGAATGTATTCCTATGCTGTCAACCGTCACAGATTGTGAGCACCAAAACAGTCACAGCTAAAGAGAAAGGAAAAACTAGCTTTTGCAAGCATGGCTATAACACCTTTTACTCACAGTTTACTATAATTTACAATTTAGTTAGTGCTGTAACTAAATTCCCAGCCTTCAAGTAACATCTAAGTCATGATCAGGCCTTCTAAGTTCTTTAGATATAGATACAGGACTAAACTGCAGAAATTAATCATATATCAGCAATAAATTGTGAAGGCTTTTTTATTAATAACCAGCCTCTCAAATGAAGCCTGTTTCTTGAAAACAACCTAAAAAGTGCAGTATAGGTGAAAATCACATTTAACAGCTCTATTACATAAGATGTATAATCTTAGATTTCCCTTTTCAAATGCAATTTGTAATGGTTTTCATCACAGAGATAACTGAAGATGTAACAAAATTATCTATGCATTTAATTTTCTAAAAACTCCTGACTTCAACAATGTTATCCACAATTTTTATTGATGGGAATTTGAGCAAAATCTGCTTTCTCTGGGGAAGGTAGGAAGTCTGCCAGAGATACCTAGGAACATGGATCAGGGTCTGCCACTTTAGCCTGGTGGCATTTAAAATCACAATCATTTTCCTTTCTTCACTGGCAGTTTCTTGGGTTTGTGGACAGTTTTGGAATGCAGCTTTGGCTCCTGAAGATTAACTGTGCTGCTGTGACTGACAGCTTCTTTGATAACCTTGTAATCTAAAGGGAGAGAATGATGGGTGTGGCACACCGGCATGGTATGTTCTCTGAAGCCAGTATTGATCCTTCTGCTGAAAAAGTGTACAACTATATTTTCGGGTGCTATTGTTATGTGGTGTCATTATTTAGTTATCTGTTCTTTTGTTCTGTAAAAAGGAGCAAATCTGCAACACCTGTCCCAGGTGAATAAGCATATTTGACATTCAAGCAAAGAAAATTAGGAATAAATTGCAGTGTCACACAAAACACTAATTTTTATGTTTTGGCTATTAGTTTTCTTTATCTGATGATTAATTTATCAACTCTAAGCGTGACACAACTGGAGTCAGAAATGTAGACTCGAGGAACTCTAGTTGATCCTTATCACTAATTTTGTGCTTTTAAACATAATCAGGTTCATAACATTCCAAAGCTGTCATTTA
Source organism: Toxostoma redivivum (assembly GCA_013397375.1). Classification (NCBI taxonomy): domain Eukaryota; kingdom Metazoa; phylum Chordata; class Aves; order Passeriformes; family Mimidae; genus Toxostoma; species Toxostoma redivivum. The sequence goes on from VXBI01006927.1 coordinate 220,305, forward strand.
AATTGTTCTGATATGCTAGTTTCTGGATTTATAAGCAAAACTATAGAAGAGTTAAGATTACTCAGTGTATGCCTCTGAAATGTGCAAATCAAAGTAATAATCATTCTGAATGGGTCTTCCTGTTGTACAACATGGCAACAGCAACAACAGACCAAAAATGTAAAAAAGGCAGAAAATGTTATTTAACAGTAATTAACGAGAGTGGTCAGGCACTAGAACAGGTTGCCCAGAGAAGTTCTGGATGCCCCATCCCTGGAAGTGCTCAAGGCCAAGCTGGATGGAGCCCTGAGTACTCTGGCCTAGTGGAATGTGTGTCTGCCCATGACAGGGAGATTGGAATGAGATGATCATTAAGGTCCCTTTCAACCCAAACCATTCTATGACTCTATGATTACTTAAAGAGAATTTTCATTCCATTATTTTTTGTGGTTTTCCAATAATTCAAGTAGGAATTTCCTAAGCTGAAATTGTGTCTGCACAAAATACGATGTAACTATAAATTTACCACAAATTAGAGATCTCCTTGTTCAGTGATGATATATGTTAATAATAATCACTTTTTAATTCAAAACTTTCCATTCACATATGATATCATCTATTTTTTCTGCATATAAGTTAATACTGTCACAACATAATAGTAAACATAAGTAAAAGGAATAAATTCAGCTTCCTAACTGTCCTTGCAATATTCTGTAGCCCTGCCCCCTTTGATGTGTGCAGGCACGGCAGGAAAGAAATCCATAGGTTACTTAGGAAATAAGACATTCCATTTCATCTTCACTCCTAGTAAAATTCCCATTACACCAGTCTAAGTCATTTGCTGGTCATGCCTTGTCTAGCTCAGTTCAATTAAATCATAATTTTTCACGTTTTTAAAATCTGGGTTAAAGATCGTGGTACTACAACATAATAAATTGCCATTGTTTAGATAGCATAACCTCAGCAATTCTGTTCTAGTCACACAGTGTCTAATAATAAAGCCCTAGACTTCCCATGTAACTCAAAAATTTGCCAATTTCACACTTGATTTTCCACCTGCTCTGCTCTGCAGTTTTCATGCATCTTGTTCATGTTTATAACTTTTTCAGAACTATTTTTGATCAAACCATTAAGAATCATAGTCTTTAAAAAGTTCCTTGATGTAAATGTTATAGCCCCAAAGTCAGGTTCTAATGCTTCTGAGTTTATCTTTCTTTGGATCAGTGGTTTCCAGCTATTTCAATGTGATAAAGAAGTTTGAAATCTTTCTTGTTTAGCTGTAAAGAACTTCAGTTCTGACAACACTACACTCTGTACCAGTGGACATGCAGCATTATTGAAAATACATGTCCTAGAAGTTCTTTTTATGTTGAAACACATAGAGAGCTGTGCTAGGCATCCTTGTGCTTTCCTCTCTGCTCTCCTCTGCTAGAAATCCTGGCAGACAAACTAAAGAAGAAGGAGGCCAGGTTTTAAGCTAAACATACATTTACACTGTCAAAGAACTTAGTCCCCTGGTTCTGTCTCAGAAACCCATTCACTTAATTGTCTTGGAGTCTCTTATGGAGTGAACCAACTAGTGCTTCTGAGATGAAATTTAGGTGTGCTTCTGAGAATAATTCACCCCAGGGCCATTTGATTGGTAATTTGAATACCTTTCTTACTATCTCCAGTGACTTTTGGACCTTCAAATGGTTGTATATGCCCTTTGTGTCTCCAGAAATTGCCTAAGCTGAACTTAGTTTCAAAGTATATATATATATATATATATATACAAACAAAAAGGGTCTCAGAGGATTTCAGACATTTTGGAATAGATAAAATATATAAGGTAATAATTGTTTCTCACATACCAAAGCAGATTTCTGCCTTCATTGCTAACTTTGACGGCAGCAGTGCTTTGGACAGTCACAACCTCTATTAGCATACTTTTGACCAGAGTGTCTTTGTACACGAACTAAAGAGAGTTGGACTGGATGGATAACCTATGAGTTGGGTTGAACACTGACTGAACACAGAGCTCAAAGTGTTGTGATCATCAAGAAGAAGTCTAACTAGCAACTGATCACTAGTAGGACTCCCTAAGGGCAGTGTCTAGGATAATACTGTTTAATAACTGGTTCACACATGACCCAGTTTGCAGAGGACACAAAACTGATGTGGAAAGTGATCAATACACTGGCAGGCAAAATGCTGTTCAGACAGATTGGCTGCACATGGCACAAACTGACTGCCAGTAACTTCATGATTGCAGCAAAGGCAAATGCAGAGTACTGCACCTGTGATGATGTAAACCTATGGAAGAGAACTGGTCAGAAAGGGAGTTCAGTTTTGCAGCAAAGGAACTGGGAGTCTTGCCAAAGAGGATAAACTAGAATCAAGTGTTCCCTTACAGTAAAGGCAAACTGCACAGAGGACTGTGTTAGCAGAGGTGAAGCCCGCAGGGCGAGGTTCATTCTTCCCTTCTATTCACACTTAGGGGATGACATTTGGATACTCTGTCTTTTCCTCAGGACTGCTCTCAATCCATTTTCAGCCCAGACTCTGCTTGTGATTGGGATTGCCCCAGGCAGGTTCAGGACCTTGCACTTGGCTTTGTTGAACTTCATAAGCCCCTCACAAGCCCACTTCTCAAGCCTGTCCAGGTCCACTGGACGACATCTCTTTCCTCCAGTCTGTTGACTGCACAGCTTGGTGTCATCAGCAAACTTGGTGAGGGTGCCCTAGATCCCTTTGTCTATGTCACCAACAAAGATGCCAAATAGTGCTGGCCAATTACATCTTCCAGCAACAAAGGAGACAAGGCTTTGTGGGATTACCAGGAAGACACCAGAGTCTGTGGGATTGATGACGCAAAAAGTGAAAGATTTCACACAACCATAACTTAGTTGGCAAATGAAAAATGTAGGAAATAATAGGACTTCTGTAGTCATCAGTGAAGATGACATGAGAAGGAAACTAGATCTTTTTGCAATCAGTATATTATCTTGCATTTTATTACAGAATACAATAAACTGCTTTGAAAAATGCTCCTATTAAAGTTATGATTCAAAGTCAGACTATTGAGGCGTGTAGAGGAGAGAAAATAATGTCTGAGTTAGAATTATGATAGTATTTATGTATTGGAATTAAGCTATGTTTTAATTATTTTTATTCTTATAGAGATGTTGAAAATATTTAAATATTTATTTCAGGAAATAGAAACAAGACCCAAACAGGCTCCCTAGGTGCTTCCAATTTAGTTTTCATGATATCTAAAATTAGCCTCTAGAGTGGGTCAATGGATACAGTCAGACATCCAGGCTCTCCAAAAGGCACATGATGAAAGAGACATTCTGCAAACAGCACAAAACATTCCTGTGGCACAGAGTCCATGAGTGAAGTGTTTATGGCAGACAGATACAAGAGAACCATGGTTGGATTTCCTTGCTGGCAGAAGACATCTCAGGTCATGACTCACTGTTTTTGAAACACAGAATTTCTAAGGGTGACTTGCCACTTCTTATGAAATACTCAAGTGTTGAAGAGGAATACAGGGAATAAGACACCTTGGATTATTGTGTATTTTTTATATAATATTACCCCTAGAGGGTTTTGCAGATGCTCAAGCAGAAATCTTCAGGATTGTTGTGCTTTTTTTCTTCTTTTCTTTAAATAAATTCTAAGTAATTTAAAAGTAAGTTAAATAAAGTTAGAAATAAATTTTATATGTGCTCTATTTTAGTACATTTTTTCAGGAAAAATTTTTACGTGCCATAGAAAGAATCACTAGGATTATTGTACTCTTCTTTGAAACTGAGGGAAAAAAATTTAGCTACTGCCTGAAGGACGCAATTTCTTCAAACAAAAAGGAAAAAAAATGAGCAAAATTCAAACTTTGTCAGTACATCTCAGCATTATAAAATATTCCTATTGCAACATAAAGATTTGGTTTTTCTAAATTGTCTTTCCACATATTACACATTCTTGGACTTTTTTAGGGTTTGCTGACTGAGGAAGCGGGTCTATGATTATTCTTCATTACTAAAAATATTGCTAGTGTGCTTAATCGTTTAACCTATATATTTTAACTCATGGAAGTCAAAGAGTTGTGTTGGGAATGGTTGTACCTTTGCATCCTTTCCCAGTCTGCAGCCTCGGGTTTATGTTAGTGAACTCCAGGTCACTTACTGCAACTTAGTAATTTACTGTTAAAATATTTGCATGTTTCTTGACAATTTTTTTTTTTTGCCTAGGCCACTCTTCCAAACAATTCCTTAGAGTAATTCAAAATTTAGCTGGGGTGAGAGACATATTTCACTTGATTTAATTACTAGTAAACACACAGATTGAACACAATCGTATATTTTTGATCTTAGAGTTTTTAGCACCTATTCAAAAAGTACTAGTCTTGCAGTCAGAAAATTAATACCTAAAAATTTAGTCCTGTATATAATCAGTTGGTTGGGGGAAGGGAAAAAAAGCAAACTAAAACCACACCACAAAACAAACTAACAAATAAACAGAAAAATCTCATTTCCAAGGTGTTTATAGCTGGGGTACAGTACTTCTCTTCCTTGTTTAAATAATGATAATGGACTGCAGAGCTACCCTCATATTAATGGATGCTGAAAGGTTTTACAGAGGGAGAACAGCACAAAATCACAATTGCACCCTCTGCAACCTCACAGTTAAAAGGAATGGTTGTTTCATCCCATGAAAGCCCTGGATTTACAACAGTTCCCCATACATAATTTTTATGATATTTCAAGCTGCCTTGCCAATAGCACATATTTTAAATAAATTCTCCCTGTGGGTTTTGGGCCCTGTGTCTGGGAGTTCAAGGGTCCCTAAGACTCCTTCTGAGCTTCACCTAAATAGCACTAAGTTCAGCCTTCCCATACTGATAGAGCACAATCTAGCTGCTGAGAATTTTGGGTATGAGTCACTCAAAAAATATGTTGGATCTGCAATTAATTTTTTACTAGTTTCAGTCGATGAAGCAAAGTCTTCTATAGTATCCAAAACCTTTCCATTACTATGTCTTACAACTGGAAGTTTGAGAAAGCAAAGAAAGGCTTTTAATTAGAAAGCTTTCACAAGGTTTTTGAATACTTGAGAACAATGTGAGACCCCCAAATGTACTGAAAGGGCTAGAGTTTGACAAATGTTAATGCGTTTTATATATTCACATACTTAATTCGCAAATGAGCAATATTGATTGAAAGTGTTTCTTTAATGACAATGCCAGGCAGTGGAGTAAAGGTGACATGTAAATTGTCTTTTCTTCACTTGATCTGAAAATGGATTTTGCCATTATGATCCATTGTTTCTATTCAGTAGGCAGTTCACAGTTGAATGCATTAAGAACTGAGTTATCACAGAATAATGGTGACATGAACATGTTTCACCTTTGTAAGATTGTACATTTAAGGGTTTTTTTCTGAATAAATTGTATTGATTTAATATATTTCACAAATGTTCTAACTTTAAAAGATTCATGTAATCAGTACTTCTATAATGTGAGTTAACTGAAAGCTTTTTGCTGTTAAAATTATAGAAATGACCTTTGCTTTCATAGACCTTAGCTTTTGAGGGCTTATTATAAGGTATAGAAGGTATTTAATAGGTAGAATTTAATTGACTGGTTTATTCTTAATAGTTCTACAAATCAATTGGCATTTTGACCTTTTTTCCTGTTTATTTCTGTCTAATTTAATTTGCTGGAGTTCTTTCAGTTTTGTTTTGTGGGGTTTTTTAATCTAAGATTGAGAAACAAACTATATAATTTCTTTTAAAGAGTTAATTTTTGGGTCACAAGAGAACTTATGGATAAATTAACTCACAATCATAAGTTATAAGTACAAGGAAATGCTGCTTCTAATGGAACACTACTTGTTAACATATATGTTCTGTCTCCCCCTATTTTTGGAATATTTTCTTAGTGAAAGACCTAATTTGTTCTAAGTATTTTCAGTCTGTTGGCAAAATACTTTGCATCCCTACTTAAAACACTCTAAAATTGATTACTTGGTCTTAATTGTCAAAATCTGCTCTCAGGCTTGCCAGGTTAAAGTCATCAGATATTGTTATAGTCTGTCCAGAAAAAAAGAACATCCACCCATGCAGATATTTAAAACAAGGTCACAAGCAATGTATTGGATCAGTCCTCATCACACTTCAGGCTTCCAGAAATAATTCAATTTTGATTCCTCCAGAGAAACCCACATCAGCAGGATTAATGTTTAAGTTAATGACACAGGAAGAGTAGCTCCAAAAGTTTATTTGGAAATGAATAGCCAAAACTTGCTGATGAATTCTTCTTTCTATTTTCATCATAATTCCCCTCAGAATTAGAGTAATATCCATAATGTAGACCTGACTGTAGAACTGACAAGCAACAACAAGACAACTGAGAGAGTAGTTTACAAGAAATTTAAAAAGAATTATCCAGAAGGAGGAGGAACATATGACAAAATGTGAAGATGCAAGCTGAAGAGGTTAAAAAAATGAAGGGTTGGGGATATGACAGGCAGAAAGGGTAAGGAATGTGAAACTGCAGTAGTTGATAAATAATAGTCATCCAGCTAGAAAGGAAGAATACGAAGAATTGAATGGAAAATGCTTACTGTTACCACCTTTGCATTCTAATCTTAGTAGCTGCAGAACTTAGAATTACAGCGCATTTCCCTGTCTCTACATTATCACTTTTTAAATCAACTTTCCATTTGGTTCTTACCCTTTCATTCAAAAACTTGGCCCCTGACTGGCTGATTTGGCTTTGTCTTACTTAATATAACCCTCTACCTTTTTTCATCTTTTCCCATGGACCAGATATGTCTGTATGCATGGCCACAAAGGAGGAAGTATATATAGTTACTGGGTTTTACCTACCTGCCTGTTCTAAATTTAGTATGTACATTTCAGAGTCTGAAATATCTGAAACACCACTCTCGGTCTTGTCTGGATCTTTAATGGTATTCATAGAATATACAAAATGAGATTTAGGAAGCTACTGTTCAAGTAGCTGAAATATTAAAAATTCTAGCATGCACCTCGCTCTTTTTCTTTACCCTGTTCCCCTTTTGTTTTGATAGATGAAATGTATCAAACACACTCCCCAGTTATATCTCCAGTTACTTGAAACATAATCGCATTAGAAGGAGATTTACTTTCCTGGTGCCTTTACTGCTAATCTCAGATTATCACACACAGAGAAATAAAAGAAAGCAACATTAGGACTTGTACCTATCTGAGTAATACCTGCCACAGGAAGCCATATAACAGTCTTATCGATACAATAGGTGACATACTGGCCTCAAAGATATTTCACTTAATATGCCTAACAATAAACATTTACTTGCAAGATCAGGGCTCATTAAAAATATGTTTAAAGACTCAAATCCTAACTAAGAAGAGGAGGATAGCATGGTGTTACTAGAATAGAAATACTAAAATTTATTTATAACTCCAGCGACTTAGTACTGTGAACTTGTTATTGCCATGTTTGCACTTGTCTCCAGCTAATAAAGTCCCCTTGAAGAGCAGGATGGATGCCTTTCACTCACTAGCATACATGTACTGGGATGCAATGTAGATATAAAGCACATCCACACTTGTAAATTAAACAATCCTGCATTTGTAGTTTTGCCCTTCTGCCAGGCTGCATGCTGACTTCCACTTTGTACCAAAGGGCAAACTGAGTAATGCCAACCTGCCCCAGTCCTACCCATGGTAAGGACTATTCAAGTAATTTGGCTGTCTAAATGTGGGTATTTCACAGCTCATGCAGATCACTAGTTTCATTTATTAATACCATAGCTATGGATTTAACATCAATTTGGAACATTATCAGCAAAAGCGCATTTTTCTGTCCAGATTCCCTGAGCTTCTCATAGTAAATCAAGAAATAATTTCTCTGTGTTGTGCATCTTATCTGGAAATAGACTTACTAATGTGCTAAATAGATCAAGTTCTAAAATGTGTTTTTTTAGTAAAAAGGGAGATGAATTTGGGTGTCAGAAAGTCAAAGCATACACAGCAGATTTCTAAACTGCAGTGGAATTAATCCTACTCTGGATATATGATATCACCCACACTTCAGTTCATTCAGAGTTGGAAAGAAACTGTATGAGATCATGAACATATTTTTGCTAATTCTGGGAAGTTTGAGGGAAAATCTTTGCTTATTTGCGTTGTTTAATGTATTTAAACATGCTGAGTTTAGATAAGCTGTCTGTTGGGAATAATTCAATGTGAAAGCTATCATTTTATTCTATCACATGTGATGGGATGAAATAAAACGGCAAAAAGCTCAGAAAAAAGCGTTGCTGTGCTTTAGGAGGTCCCTGTCAATGATTTGTAAGGCAATTCCTTCTATTCCCATTGACCAGGGTATAACACATTTGTAGTGACACATCACTGTCAAAAGAGTAGCTTATGGTCTCCTATTTCAGTGAAAACTGTTCTACAGCCTATAACTGTTGTAACTATACCAACAAAATGTTTCTATAGCAATCTGTTGACTATATTCCCAAATGTTATATCAACAGCACTTAAATAAACCTCAGAGTGAAAACCAGAATTTTATTTGGTGACCATAGGTATAGTCACTGAGATATCCATACTGTATATTGAGTACACAGAGCTATTTTCCTCAAATTCTGTTTTACTCTCAGGAAAAAGACGGATAGGGAGTCTACACTGGATTGCACGAGCAAAATTAGGATCACAGGAAATGAAATGCATCTCTCATGCTAAATGGATTATGAAAAAATAGGCATAGGACTCAATGAATTGGAAACATATTTTTGTCCACGTTTTGCTCGTATGACTCTTCCAAGTTTAATAAAGCAGTCAAGAGACCAGGTAAACATTACATAAGCAATTTCAAATGTTATTATGTTATTTTCCTGCTTCTTAGGGAGATATAAATTACAGGCAAAAAGTCATAGTAGTTTTTGTAGCCCAAATTTTTAACAAGAAAAGAAACAAAGAGAGGAAGAGCAAGGAGTGAAGCAGTTAGAAGTGCATAAATATCAGTTTTTTATAGATTCCAAAGGAAATATAGTGAGATGTCTTTTTGCATTCAGATTTTGATGCAGCCTTTAATTACAGGTCCACATAAAGCTTTTTTCTTTACTGTTGTTGTCAGGGCAAAGAATGGCAACTGTCCATGTAATGAGCAACTATTCAATTGCTGTTGTCTCGTTTCTGTCCAATGAGTGGTTCAACAGATTACTTACTGCATGTTATTTAAACATGCCCTGAATACAGAGTTATTCATTTCCTGTGGCTTTTTTCACTGCTACTTCTCAGTATATCTCACTCAGTATCTGAGGGCTCTTCTTAGACTAATGACTACTTCCACAACCATTTGATGAAATTATCATCCCCATTTTACAGATTGAGAACTGAGGCACACAGATAGAAACGTCCAAAGTGCCGACTAATTTTCTCATTCAAAGACACACAGAACCTGATTTTTTGAAGTACTAAGAATTACACAGCAGTTAGCAGCATCCCACAGACAGTCATGGCAGCTGTGAGTATACACAATTTCTGCAAATCAGACTCTAGAGCTTCAGTAGAGGAAGTTAGAAAATAAGGATAACACAATTATGTGTGTCTACATGGTACGCTGCCGATATTTGAGAGATATCTGGGGCAGCAACGAACAATTTGGATACAACAAGCAGCATAGTTGTGCTTACACAACATTCTAAATTAACTATTTAGCTCTGAGAAGTAGGATATTTCAAGTCTGCTGCATCATTTTGCTGCTTTCCTCCCAAGACCTTCTCACCCCAACTCATGGCCTCCTGCCTCACTTATTGTTCACTTGATGTCTTCTGCAGCAAATGACTCCAGAGGGCCTGTGACAATAAGGAGGGATTTTTGTAATTGCATAGTCCTGGGCTATTCCCTGAGGGGCCTCCTTCCTGTACTCTTATGCAATGCTTAGTGGAAAAAAACTAGTATGTAATTATATAATTCTATCAGAAAAGTCTAGTCACTAAGAAGACAAATTAAAATAGCACTGCCATTTCTTTGACTGTTTCGTGGGCAGCAATCCTGAGCAAAATACTCTGGTTTAAATAATAAAAATAAAAACATTCCCTTTTTCTAGTGGAACAAACCAAACAAAACTGGCTGCATGAACACGTCTTGGTAATTTTAGCCCAAGCATTTCAAGTTTGGCAAAATTATCAGCAACTGAAATGAAGCCCAACATTTAGCAGTCTTGAAATTCAATTTTTGTTTAATATTAATTATTTTAATTAATAAAAAGTAATTAATATTTTAATTTAATTTTTAAGTTTTATAACTGCATTTAGTAATTTGATATATTAGACATAGCCCTTCAATATGGACTAATGCTTATTGAGATGGAGCAATCTTCATTACAAACCAAGGATAAGAACAAAAGTTCCTTTGCATCCAGTTAAATATATGTTGCTTGGTTAAACAATTAAACAATTGGTTAAATAGTTGCTTGGTTCACGATGCTCTAAAGAGTAAAGTGTAATTAAATATGGAACTTTCTTAAGTATATTTGGATGAAAGTATTCTGAACAGTGCATAATTCAAAACAATAAAGAAATTACTATTTTTTGTTTTTTACCAGAATTTGGATTACAAAAATACAGAAGTCAGTAGGAAATCTTCACAATCTTCAGTGGTTTATTTTTCATTCACATTTATCTTAGAGTCTCAGGACATATTAACATGGAGTTTTCAATCTCGCTTCTTTTTTTCTCACAATCTTAAATCAGGAAGCTGGCAAATGTGCAAAGCAAATTCATGAATTTTAAACAGGAGATAGATCAGGAATTTAGCTAAAGTACTGGCCTTTTTATTGTTTGAAATTCATCAGGTATCTGTTCCACAGCAGTTTTAGACAGGAGGATCATATGGATTATCTGACTCTAGAGCACATTAATAAAATACAAAAAAAAATCAGCACTTAATAGCACTATTAGCTTCAGTGTTTGAGACCATTAAGGAGAAATACTTTAAATACATGTTGAAGTATTGTTAATTGTCACAGCAAATGGAAACAACAGCAGAAAAACACATTTTCAAGGAGGAAAGAAGTGAAAGGAAATACTATAGGTAATAGAAACCTATTTATATTAAAATCTACTCCACTCAAAAGCAGATTAGATTTTGGGTAGAACTCAGCCCAAGTAATTCAGACACCTGACTGGTATGCAGTCTTACAAAACTCCTAGGTGCCTGTCTTGAAGGTGAGTTGGGTTTGATGTTCCAGTCTCCCTATCAAATTCTCAACAGATAGAGAAACGAGCTGCTGAAAGAAGGGGGAATCTCCCACACCAGTTTGTGCTCTTTCCCCTTTCTATCAGAAATCTCTGTATAGATACATCCACTCCTTCCTGTGGAAAATAATGGAACCAATAGGAAATATTGGATTCTTCTGTGTATTTGAGATGTTTGAGAATGGTATTTTTTGCCTCTTAGTCAAATTCCAGATTAGATAATAGTAATTAAAAATAGACCCATTTGCCCAAGCAGCAGACTTCAACTGTAGAAAACCAAATCCACGTCATTCAGTGCAGCCATAGTCACAGAGTGTCTGTGCCACAGTTCCAGTGTCAGTGCCAGGCCTTTCCTTGAAGTTGGATCTGTGTCCAAACAAGCAGCCCATTGAGTGTGCAGCCTAGATCTGGGCTTGCTCTCTTCTCTGGAAGTGGTATGGCTGACAGATTAACTAATTACTCAAGGAATGACCCCCAGCACAGGCCAAGTTTTGCTCAAAAAGCCACTCATTTAAGGAATGTGTCTACAAGGTTTAGCACTGCAGTGCAGCAGGTAGGCTGCATTATTTTCTGGGTTTTGAGTGGATTTCACAACTACAACTCTCAGTTTTTTCAGCATTCAGGACACATCACATTTGTTTGCAATTAGAAACACTTATTAATAAACAAAATGTTGTTTGATAAATAATGAGTAGGATTTTGAAATGTAGTCAAAAATAACAAATATCTGATGCCAGAAAAGGTCTAAAGAATGTAAATAAAGATGTCTCCTGATATTTACAACTCCTTTGTGCTTCCTGTAGCCTTCCTGGCAATGCTGTTTTGACACTGCCCCAGCTCATGGGGATGTAGTGTAAAATAGGCAGTATTCAATTTCTCATATTTTGCACCTGGACTTATGGGAGCGAACAACAGAAACTCAGCTGAGGTTATGGATGGGCCTCCAGGGGCTGCCTGGATCATGAGAGGAAAGGGGAAGTTTTATTATCTGGAAAGGACACTGGGAAATTGGAAGAATTCTGTGAAGAAAGGTAGAAAGCAGGCATTAAAACATATTAAAAGAGAGGTTATAATCTGAGTTTTAGAAAGACGGGTCTACCTGGAGAGGCAGGGTATGTGTCAGAGAAAAGAAGATGAACTCTTCATCTCTTTACACCCAGTGTATGCACTGCTATTAGTATTCCACATTTCCCCAAAAAAACCCCCAACAAACAAACCTCAAAACCCACCAAAATCCAACCAATACAGCTTTAAATGGGAATATACTAACTGCAAATTCAATCCCTGGGAGTGATTATAGAGCAGAGTTTCTTTATGAATTAAACCTTCCTGGCTCAACGCTATAGAAAATTACTCTCAGATGTGGTGAATCTTCTGGAAACCTGCTTTCCACCCACTGTTTATGACACTGTGAAAATGCTGAGGAAGCACTCCTTTAAAACTGGTATATCTGTGAGCTCATCTTTGGCATACAGCAGTGCTGAAACAAATTCATTCATAGATATTAAATATACTGAGATAAGGAATATATGAGGTGCACTGTAAGCACTATTAATCGGATAGAAGAAACGTGACTAAAAGTAGATGTTCAGAGAGCTGGTACAGACTGGACCAGTACTCTAAGAGGGAAGAAAATATAAATTAATGTTTAAGAAAACACAACACTCAGCATCATTTGTCTGAGCAAAATTGAAAGTTATGTACTCCCAAGCTGTTCATGCACTTTTGGAAATTCTACTCCAGTGTGTCTGTGCGCATGTTAATATTCAAATAAATAGAATTTTTATCAGAGTGAAGTCAACAACCAAAAAACCAAAACCAAACAATAATTAGAACTGAACTTTTTCCTAATCTCAAAGGATCTTTTTGTGTGTGTGTTTTGTAGATACCAGCCATATACTTTCTGTAATACAAATCAGTTTCAATTCACTTTGAATTCCTTTGGACATTTCAACTTCTTTTGTGGTTCACATGCTTGGGAAAAAAGGTCCTAATAATCTGCAGCTGACAAAAACAAAGCCACATTTTAAATTAAAACACAAAATGAAATATATAAGAATAAATGAATATCCACTCTAAAATTAGTTAAAAGTCCTGTAGTGGAAGTACAGCAAGATGGACATTGCAGGTGTCAACAGTATCAGGGTATGAAGTTATGCTCCACCTTTCCTTTATTTCTTTAATCTGTAGGAGTTTTCCCCCACACAATCTGTGCTGCAGTTAAAAAAAGCAGTATGTTCTTGCAAGCGATAGTTTGAGTAGACAGCTGTTTATTGAGCTGCACAATTTTTCTACAAAAAGCATCCATGGCATGAACTGTGATTTCTCAAAATTTCAAAATCTCTTAAAAAAATATTCCCTTCAACTTTTTTTCTCACCCATCCTTCCTGTCTTACTCTACTTTTCTTACAGGGGACCATCGACCCCCTGTGCTGAGTTCAGCACTAGGACCTTTGAAGTGAAATGCAACAGGTGTCAAATTCTTGGGGTGTGTTTGGCCAACCACTATTCTAGTGTCAGAATCCCACTCTGAAATGGAAGAAAGAGAAGAATTACCCACTTGCTAGCATTACTAAAAAATGAGCTCAGAAGCCCTCTTATGAGGTAAGTTGGCACATATTTTTGTTTATATTTTTACTTCATGTAGCTTCAAATATTATTAAGTCCATCCCAATAGCAAAGCATTGCCAATGAAGTCTCATGGATATGTGGAGCTCATAGAGACACTGAATTTTCTTCTGCTGAGGTATGCTAAGAAAACCTGGCATTGGCTCTGTTTATCATGCCATCATTTGCCATCCCTTCAGCACCAGTTGGATTAGGAAAAATACCTTTTATTACAAATTAAAAACATTTAGTAACTACTTTGTTTTCCCCCCATTGTTCTCCAATTGTTACTGAAAAATCTTGCTGTAGGAGACATCTTCATTGATTGTTGTGTATCAGATATGGAGCCGTGGAAAATCTATTGATAAATGAATAAAAACCATTTGAAAAAAAGGCACATGAAGTTGATTTTGAATAGCAATTTGTCAAGCACATTATATACTGATTTTACTGATTTTAATATGTCCAGCTGTGTTCTCTTAAATGTGAAATGCTTAGTGTTGTTGACATGGGGGCTATAAGATTAAAGAATGGATTTCAGTGAAAATCCTTTTTTTTCTGATTGTATAGCTACTGGTATTGTGAACGATTTTAACGCATGCTCCAGTTTTGTAGCTTTATAAAGCACTGCTTTTGTATGCACTCCTACACATATACCCACATGCACAGCCAACACTGACCCTTGTAGCTATGAATATTTGGCATGGAGATGTTTTATGACTCCATGATTCATTTTTTTTATAAACTAGAAAGCTCATTTTGATACACATTTAATTTACAAATTTAACACATTTGGTTTTATTCTCCGGAGAAATACAATTTAAAACTTCAAAATGTATCTTTTTTTTTTTTCTCTATTAAAAAAAAATAATGCAAAAACCTCCAAATTTATAAACCCAACCACTGAAGAGAGGAAGAGCTATATCTTGGTCATACAGCTCACTTACTGAGCTTTTAACCAGCTGTAAAATCCCCTCAACAGAAAGCTTATTGCAAATTGATAAAGTTATAACATTCTTAAGTCAAAGATGTTCTCATGAACACATAAGAAGGCAGAAAGGCAAGAACAAGCTATTCTATTGAATCAAATTGGACTGATGGTCCACTATATGATATGTCTTTTGCAACAGAATATTCCTGATATTTAATAAAGTAGCATCAAATTCGTGGTAAAAGAAGGAAAAAAATGTTAAGTGGATCTATACCATACATTTATATGTAGAGATAATAACATAAAGCTGGTTGTATACGCATATATATGTATCTACATGTATACACAATTTTTCATGTACTTATGTATAGATGCATATGAATATATATATCTGTATACATGTTGGGGGTTGAATAATTTCTTTTATTTTCTGTGGAATTTTTCCCTATTCTTATGCTAATCACTTCGGGCTACAAGTTAATTGCCTCTCACCAGAAGGGGGTGGGGGGAATGATAAAAAAAAAGGGAGCCGGAAAAAGGAAGGGGACCACAGAGGGGAGGGGTCTCTCTCACGGCTAGCACGTGGAGGGGGAAGACAGTGGGGAGATCCGGGCTTGGACCCTTTTCTNCTTAAACCGAGACAATACATCAGTGTTATGTGTGTTTCTTAATATTTCACTTTGCTATAACCATAGAGTTGCAGTTTAGGTGGCTGTACTCCAGAATTCTGGAAGGTGAGAGGTTATTACAGGAAAGTATTATAGTGTGCTCACTCTATTCTTACAATTTTTTATTAAGCATCCGTTTCTGGCTGCTGTCAAAGACCTGATATTGGTAGATTCTGAGTCTGACCCCATGGTGCTATGCTTGCTGTCACAAGTAAATAATTTTTATTTTTAATACCTCAAAGTAAGATCCTGTCCTATAATAAAAATATATATATTACTCAGTGCATTTGCTCTTCAAGGGCTGTCTCAGCATTAGACAAATGTTTCATAGTTGTGCCTTATACTTCAGATCTTGAAAACCAAACCTTTGCTTATGCAGGTCTTCAAAAAGGGATAATCCCTCTTCCTTCGTGGCTTTAACTCTATGTGACATTCATTCAGCCATGTATCAGGAACAGTTAAAAGTTATTTCAGGCACCTATGGAACTTGTCCTTTTTTCCCCACTGATGTCCTTGCCACAGGAACATATTCTCACAGGATCATGACATGCTATTACTCTTTCAACAAAACAGGCTTTCAGCAAGAGTTCCTTCATTTTCCATCTTCAGATGAATTTTGCTTTGACAGTTTGTCCATAAAAGACTCATAATTTTTTATTTTGGCTGCTAATAAAATTGCTTGTTGGCCTCAAATGGACATTGTCCATTATTTAAAACAGTTAATTCTCTATTTCTGACACAATTCAGCATAATTGACCATCACCTTTCCAGGCTGCTTTCTACTTTTCCATTCTCTTCATTTTTTTTCTTTTTAATTTTTTTTTAATTCCTCTGTTAATTAAAATGTCTATGGAATTCTCTGAGTTAAATTCATGTTTGGGTTAAGAATTTTTAAAAATTCCTTTAATTCATGAACGAATTAACCGTTAATTTGATTAGTGGAGGTAAACTTTACAAAGATGACACTGCTTTGGCTAATCCATGTTGAGCTGGATATCTTTTCTACACATACAGAGATCTTCTCTATTTTAGCAAGATGATTAGCTGGAACTAAATATTTTCTGCTTGTCATCTATCAGTAAAGACCTTATTATAAATGCACAAATAAATGTCTACTGTGTGTGTCCATGAAACTGCTATGATGTTACAGACTATTCAACAGTAATTTTTCTGACGATTCATAAGCATTCTGTTTCACCAAGATGAACAAAATTTGGGACAGAACTTTAAAAAATTGTATACACTGGTTTCATCCTCTGACCAAATTCAAACTCTGTGCTAGAGACTGCATACTTATTAGTATACAATATACTTTATATACTTTGCTCTTTTTTTTCTAAGCCTGAGTCAACACAGTCATGCTGCCTTCAGTCAGCGCTGCAAACATTTCTTATTTCATAAAGAGACCTTTTCAATCTTAAGTAACTTGCATATTCTTAAAAGCTAGCAAGATGAGTGGTAATTACCATGTAGAATTGCAGACATTAGTAGAAGACACTGGTCTTTACTCCTGCTGATACATGGTAATTGAAAAAAAGAAGAAATTATATTGTTAGCAGTAATCTTGAACTCTCTGTGGATATAACATGACATTACTGGGCCTTCTTTGTTAAGCTTGAATAGCATGTTGCAGCAGTAAAGGCAGCATTGCCTAAGTTAAATGAAAGAATTGTTCTTTTAGAAGAACCTTGCTGGATTTTTATCTCTGTCTTCAATATTTTAGCATGAGTAAACTCAGTTCCACTCTAGTTAGTCACACTTGTGTCCAAGATAAAGATTATTTTTTTCCCTTTCATGACAGAATCACAAAGCTTGGAAAGGAGCTTTGGAGACTGTCAAGTTCAGCTCAAAGCTGGACTTGTTAATTAGCCAGATTTTAATAATATGAAGGCCATGTAAATTTTGATTTAGAATGCATTACCTGACCGAGGTGAATAGCTCACAAAATCGTAAGCAAGTTATTTAAACCCTGTTGCTTCTATTAATCATGTTTGTCATCTCATCTTTCATAAGCCCATGTTGGCCACTCTTCCTTTCACTCTGTGTCCAGTACATGTTCATTTTATGTTGGCTGGGAGTACATGTATATCCCATTTTATTATTTCAAATATTGTTGCAGACATTTTTTCACTTCTTAGTGAATGTGAAATTAGTGAAATTCAAATTATATTTTAGGATTAGGTTTCCAACTTGGCTAACTTAAAAACGCTCATTTTTTTTAAGCAAGTTTCATTTGCATATGCAGATTTAGCAGCATTTCTAAAGAGGGCCTTGTTTGCCCCACAGTATCACCCAGAGCAGAGTGCAAGCTCTAAATCCTGTGACACACTTCTGCAGCTCTGGCTTGCCATGGAAACCTCAGACAGCATCCTCATGAGGGAAACTGAGTAACTGGAAAGGTGTTAAAGCATTGCAACTTGCTTTTACCTTATCTTGTTTTCATATCAGAGTGTCATCATCTTCCCACTTCCCTAACAATAATATCCACAAAATACCTTGAAGGAAGAAAAATATCAGACCTTACATCCAACTGCAAGCTTCCCAAAAGAAATTTTAGCCATTAAAAAAAAAAAGAAAAGAAAAAAAGAAAAAAAACAAGATTGTAGACATTTCCCTCTTTGTGATTTCTACTGTTGCTTTTGAGTTATGTATTGTAATTTTTCTTGTATTTGCCAGAATATTCTGAAATTTCTTCTTTAAGAAGGTGCTGCTGCTTATTTTCTCATATCAGATTGAGAAGGACTAAATTAAAATGACCAGTCTCACTGTTGTCTGAAAATGCATAGAGATGCTTCTCACAGAAATTCTAATCTTTTTCAGGCTGAAGGAATACAAAAAGTCTCAGCTGTGGTCTCTGGGTCACATCTAGCTTAGTTCCACCATGACCTTAAGTCATTATCACCTGGCAGATGTCTTCCGACCTATGGGAAAAGCGGTTTGTTTTCAAACTTCATCTCCTATAAAATGCTGCATTTCCTATATATCCATGTCCCTGATGCAAGACTTGACAGCTAAGCAGACAGGCTGAGAATTGAGTGAGCACAGGCACTGAACACCTCTGCTCTGCTAGAAATGGCTTCTTCACAGTAGAGGTGAAACGTGGTGATGGAAACTATGCATAAAGTGCTTCCTGAAAACCTGGACACTCTTATGTCTTTGGAGAGGCAGGAGGGGCAGGTTTCTAATACTGCCATTAAAAATCACCCTAAAAATGTCACTGTATGAAAGAAATGCAAATTTAAGGCTTGAGGGTAGAAGGAAGAACAGACTTTCTATTAGTTTTATACCCATTTTGGAAATGTGAGGGAACTGTTTCAAAATTAATTTGCCTGCTCCTAAAAAAAGCTAATAATCACCAACTGCTACTGAAGCACTTAATTCTAATTAATTCCTCATTAACACCCAGTAAGGATGCCACTCCACATATACCCAATAGGAAGAAATAAATGAGATGAACAATTGATATTCTGCACTATTGTACAGAGTATTTTTTTCCATTAAGCTGTGTTCAGCATCAAGAATGTCTCATCTACTAGTGTCAGAAATCATCTCAATGTCCTCATTGTGATGATCAGAATAGATTTTTCTAGTATCTTGTAAAAAAATGTGATCTCAAATCAGCATATTCTCACTTTATAAAAGAATCAGATACTTTGGAATTAATTTTAAACGCCAACAAAATGTTATGAATTTATGATAATTATTTATTCTCTAAATTGGAGGGATATTATACCAATTTCTGTTATTTGCATTTTGTGTATGGATGGAGAACAAAGTGTTTTTGAGAATAAGCATTGAAGTTGCACTGTTAATTTAATAAACCTTCACTTCTTATATAATTTGGCATTCTCTTTACAAAATTGCTAGCTGCAGTGATTTTACTGAGAATTTCACAATGTAGGGTGTCTTAAACAACCAGTGTGAAGACTCCAAGCCTCCTGATTTTTGAGAAACTGAATTTGAAATTCAAGTTCGAATCTGAACCAAGGTAAAATGGAATCAGGTGGTGTACGTTAAGGTTTCCAAAACCATGGTTAATCACTGAATGAGACAAAAACAAAGGAAAGAGATATCTGTAAATATCACTTTGATCCAGATGTTAAAGAATGCAACTAACCCAATGT
Organism: Toxostoma redivivum; assembly: GCA_013397375.1. Classification (NCBI taxonomy): domain Eukaryota; kingdom Metazoa; phylum Chordata; class Aves; order Passeriformes; family Mimidae; genus Toxostoma; species Toxostoma redivivum. The sequence goes on from VXBI01006927.1 coordinate 239,872, forward strand.
ATTTTGACAAGTATCCCCTTCCTAAATTCTTATTTCCTAGGGAGATAAACTTTCTTTATCAAGTAAAAGCAGATTTGATTCGAGGCTTGGAGTCTCGAGGCACCATCACTGTCTCATAAAAAACAGGTTATGATGGTGCTACATGAATCATATCTGTGAATATCTGATTGTCCATATCCTAAAGCATGATAGATATCATTGTCAGTTTATAGATTATGGAATTTATACGTACGTGAATAAATATATAAATGTTTATATATGCATAACCTATATCTAGCTACCTTGATAGCTATGGACACATGCTTACAGATGTCATATCTTATAAAATGGATGACAAGGTGAAAAAATCAATTTCATGCTCAAGAATACCAGTATTATTAAAAATGCTTGTTTGTTAGTTTAATTTTGAAAACAGTTGTTTAACTCAATTACTATCTATGTTGGTCTTTTGATCTAGAGTTAGCTAGAGTTTCTCACAATTCATCATACAATATTATCAAGTCTTTCCATTAAATTTAATTAATCTTGTGTTTTTAATGCTGTGGAAATTTTGCAAACCATCAGACTACCAGAACCATTGAGAAAAACCCATGGAAGAACATATGACGTAGATAGTTTTAAAAACATCATACTTTTAACAGTGAATGCAAATTTATTTCATTCAAACATTTATTCTGCGATAGTGTACCTGGAGCCTCACAGATGTGGTGCATGCAAAAAAAAGTGGAACGATCTCATTTTCTTAATGGTTTTCTTGCCACCCTCCACAACATGTCTATATACACCCTTTTTAAAAACTATACTAGCAATTAATATCAGTAGACCTTCTCACAACATTCCCATAATAAGGACAAATTTTCTAACCAGATGGACCTTTCCAACTTCCTGGAACCACATTTTACAAGGACTAATAATTGAGTCTGTTGTGATTAGATAATTAATACAAGGAAAAGTACTTGACGAAATGCATGGATTTAACTTTTTAATGATGTATCATAAATTAGCTAGCACAATGCAAAGGTTTTTGGTGCCTGTTTGGAACATCTAAATGTACAATTTCCTGGTCTTAATTAGAAGTATAATAAAACATTTTCATGGGGTGTCAAACATGGAAATGCATTACTTCTCTCAGCAGATATGGGCTTATACTTAAAAACAATGCATCTATCAGATGCTCCATTTTTCACAGCTGCAGAAGTCTCAGTGCCATAGATTTCTCCTTTTCTTCATAACCTTTTCAAACTCATATCCCTATGAATCACTCTATGAACTCCAGCGGTTTGTTTTGGCTACACTGATGCAGAGCTGGAGGATGGTGTGAATTGTGCTTCTGTCAGGTTTTCCACTAAGCAATTCCTTTGACAGCAGCCTGGATTTGATGGAGTAATTGGCCAACTCTACAGCTGTGACTGAAATACCTGCCCTACATCAAGGGCAAATGGAAAGGTCTCTGAGACATCTTTATCCTCAGAGAATTCTGAATTTTTCACTTTGTTGTATTAAGGTTTATATTTACTATATTTTTGCTCTGTCTGAATGATTTACTTGTTTATATATTGAAAGTTTTTTTTTCATATATGAATATAAACTTTGGAAGCTCTAGAAATTATTTATCTACCTTTATACTTTGTAAGGAATACACTTAGAACAAAAAACAGTGTCATTTCTATTAGCCCACAGTCTGATTCTGCCACTATTTTAGAATGGAACAGTTGAAGCAAGTACTTTATAATCCTAGAATTAGATCTTTTTGTTTTTTTAATTTGTATTGGTTGGGTGGACGTTTTTTTAATCAGTAGGATATATAATCCAAAATCTTGTCTACATAACAGAAAAAAACCCTATGATCTGGTTCATGCTGACAGCTCATGATAGAGAGTGAAGGGAAAGGACTGGATATATTTTCAGAGGTCTTACATGACATGCAGAGTAGACTGCAGGGGCATTTGATAGTGTCAGGTATGCTCAGGAAGCAGGGCATGCCCCTTTTATGTGCATTCTTCCTTAATCCCAAAGTTTCCTGTTTGTAGGGGTTATTCCTGGATGCTAGAACTCAACTTCCAGTCCAAGTTACTGACCTGTGTGAATTAAGGAGTAAGCAGACACAGATGTCATGCACACACGGATGAAAAAACATATAACCTCAGTAAAGTCTTCTGTTCATTTCAGGAGAAAATTATGTTTCTGATATTTTTCTACAAGATATATTGGAACTTTCAGTCTTAATTAAAGTACACAACTTTATTACCATGGTAGTATAGCAATAATATTTAATTTCTCCATGAAAATTATGACACAAGTTGACCACATGCTCAAACACATCATGTCAGATTGCCCTTCCATTTCTGAACAGACAGTAAAAACCCATTCCAATGTAATATGAGGCTGTCACTGATGTCAGTAGAAGATCAGATAGAGTCTGCATTGCACAGCACAGGGAAAGAAAAATGGGGAAATAAAGGCCTCTGGGAACTGCCATCTAGTTAGAGCTGCTCAAGAAGAAGTACATATATGAGCTAGGGCATCTTTCCTCTCTTCTCTGACAGTGTAAAGTTTCCCTTAAAGTATATTTCCACAGGAGGAGTGATAGGAAATACCTAAGATCCAACAAAGTACACAAACAATTGAATCAGTTGTAGTTGTCACCCCCTAACTAGCAGCCCTGTGGTGGGCTCCTGCCAGCTGCATTTCAGTAAGCCCTAAGTAGACAACATTTTTTTGTCTTTAGGAAACAGCTTTTGGGCTTTATGGACAAAAGTAGATCCTTTTCTAATTTTCACCTTTCTGAAGCCCCTCTTATTTGCACATCACGCTATTTTTGTAGGCATGAACAGTCAATTCAATCTTGCAGGGGAGGAAAATACCTCTTTCCCCACAAAACATAGGGAGTACAGCTTACCCAGCTGGAAAGTCTGTGTATCATTGATCTTTATCATTCAGAGCTTTTTTATGCTTTAGATTCATTAATTACATGTGATATGAGATCACGATTTATTCTTCTCTGACACCCAGCTTGGAGAGTTTGGGGGAACCCGACAGATCCTTTCTGGGGCTTTTACAGACATTGAAGTTGACAGGGATTAATAACTCTTTGCCCATGAATAATTTTTATCTGCTAAGATGCACTCCACAGTCCTCCAAACTTTGCAGTGAACATGTTGCCTTTCCTCTGAGTCAGAGGCCCATTCCTGTTGGGGCTTGCACTGCAGAAATGTTGTCTCTGCCAATGTGTTTATTCTTGCTTGAGCTCTTGCTTGAGCATCTGCAATTGCTGCAGTCATATAATTTTGACTTATCATCCTCGTCCATCAGCCAAGTTAAGTTTCCAGATTGCTGGGACTATGAGAAATCTTAGAAGGCTCCATTCTAAAATACACTCCCAAAACAAATACCTAAGAAGAACCATGAAGGTGAAAGTTGATTTAAAGTCTCTGGTTAAAGTGCCAGAGTCGAGTAAATTTTCTATACAAATTTCTGGGTCTTCACCCATAACAGGTATTTATTGTAGCAGCTACTACTTTTCTCATTAATGCTATTGTGCATCTAAGACTCAAAATATCCTCAGTTCTCATTAGCCTCAGGAGCAATCTGTGATTTAAGTGACTTTATGTAGAGATTCATTTGATAGGATAAAATCTTGGGAGTGGTGTACTTTTTCAAAATCCATTGTTTTTAAAATAAGATTTAAAATTGGAAGGAAATAATTTTGGCAATGGGAAGAATGCCTCAGATTACTTAAGTGTAGCAAAAATGTGGAGAAGTTTTATTAGCAATTTTGTTACTTAAAATTACTATAAATACAGTAAAATCAAGCTTATAGGGAGTTTGGACTCTGTTCAATTTCAGTAAAAGAAAAAATCAAACATATTGATTGAAGTAGGGGTTTGAATAATACATTTTTTGATTTAAAATTGTTGATTGACAGTAACCTATGCTATCACTACCAAATGTGTCCATATCTTTCCAAAATGAAAGCTGAGCTACATGTCTTAACAGGAAACTTGACAAATAACATACAGTTAGCTGTTGCTTAACATAGAGTAACCATGCCCTTGTCCATCATTAATCTGCCTCTGCCACATTGCATAACTGTGCCTGGGAAAACACAGGCACACCCCGGCAAGAAATTAAAACCCAGTGAACAAATAAGCTTCTGCTAATCATGGAATAAGGAAGGAATTTAGAAAGCATGATGATTTGAACTCATCTAAGGAAAGCTCTGAAACTCCGTACATTTAGTGAGGAGATGGAGACAGAGGAAAGACATTATACGAAAATAAAAAATTATTTAGAAGCCTGCCTGTATATAATTCTTCAATTAGTAGGATAAATAACACTGGGGAACACAGAAATACTGCAGAGAACTATATGAAAATGTGACTGATCCAGAAGGAACTTGACACATTTCAGAGAAGGGGAACTGTGCAGGCACCCTGAACTTCCCAAGGTGGAAGGACTTGAACTGGTGTCAGGCTTGTACAGATCAGCTGGGGAGTGGCTCTGACTCCTTCCTACCCATTGCCTCAGGCCCTCTGCAGGCAGAAACTGCAGGGTTAGGAACAGCCCAGGCATTTCCTTCACTCTGAAAGTTCAGAAGGAGCTCTTATGGAGCTGTATTCTCAGTGGTCAGCTCAACTTCTGCCTGTGAGGCAGTGGATAGTAGGCTCAGAATTAGGGAAATTTTCAAAATAGGCATATATCTCACTGGGACAATAGAAAATACACCATTTTTATACTTCCCACCAAACATCTTTAAATCATAGGAAATATAGATAATATAATATACAATGACAGCTATAGTTCTTCATCTAACTTCACTTCCAACCTTAAATGGGTTTCCATAAAGCTTGGAAGTTACCTTAAAATTCCCTAGTTTGTATCCTTATAACTTAAGACAATTGCAGAAAAGTATCCAGGAAAATGAAAATCCCACTTAGAAGTGAATCTAAGCTAAAAACATGGGAGTAACTGCAGACATTAACAGAGTAGGAGTTGACATCTGAACTAGACTCCCCTGGCAGAGAAGAGAAATAGATATTTCTTGGTGCCATTCATTATTTCCTGATGTATGTATATAAAACAGGCATGAGAAACTCTGCCTTTCCAGGGTCTTTTTCTCCCCACAAACTACACTAGGAGGTAAGGCTGCTTTCCAAAATGTAGGTGCTTCTCTAAACAACTAACATTTGGTGATAATGAGATTCATCTCCAGTGAATGAAGCTTAACTTGCTGCCCTTGCTGTCCATTTTCCTTTTTATGTAGTCCTGTGCATTGCTTGGATGTCATTCAATTTTTTGGATGGCCTGTTAAAATATAAAATGCTTCAGAACCCCATGCTATTCCAGAAAAACAGTGAAACTGAAGAGCCATTACACTCATTTTAGCCATCTTGCATCACATCAGGGAGAGATTACACTTCCATGACTACTTGGTGTTCCAAGAGCAAGGCATGGCTATTACACTCAGTTTTGAGCTGTGCAGCCCTCCTGTTTGATCTACACAAGTATGAAAAAGTGAAAAATATGACCTTTAAAATGCATTAATAGGTGCATTACTACTGAAAGAAAATGGAAAAAAATCTTCTTCACTTCTCAATGTATCTAAGAGAGTAATATAAAACTCAAAAATTCAATATTTTTCAAAGCTTTGTGGGTGCAAAAAAAATGTTGATCTCAGCCATGTGGGTTGTTTGTTTCTTTGGGTTTCTTTCTTGAAAACTTATCCAGGAAGAAGCATTATCTTTCCCCAATTAAGCTCTTCAAAACTAACCCAGCTTCAGTCAATCTTCACAACCAAGTGAAAACCATGACAGAAAGGTTTAAAAAGAAAAGCTGGCATATACTGTCTGGCACTGAAATTAAAAAATTTTTAGTATCTTTTAAAAGTTCTTGGAAATTACTTCATTATTTATTTTTTTTCTATCTTGAACTGAATTTTTGACAGACATATTACCATTTCCTTTGTTCATGTTTGAGTGCTGAATTATCTTTAATTACCGTGAACATTCTGCCTGCATAAAAGAACTAACAAACCACTACTGTCAACTTTTGCATACATACGTTCTGCTTACACATGAGGTATCAAAGACTGAGAAGAGGAAAAATTGACTAAAGTAAATTAATATAAGTGGGCCCAGAAGCCTTTTAGAATGTAGAATGGATTACAAGTTAAGAAAAAAGGTTCATCTCCCCATGGACTTTTCAGAATCTTCAGCCTCTTTTATCAGAAGTCTGAGGAAAAGAAAAAAAAATAACCTTTTAACTTAATGGCCAAAATAATGTAGTATACTTTCTCTAGGACAGAAACTGTTTTTCAAGCTCTGTACTGGGCAGGGTGTGTGTGTATGGGGAAATCATCTTACAAATCCCCTTCTGCTAACATGAGCAAAATATTTTATATAAAATTTCTCTTGATCTACCAGAAAAAAAATATTGTTTAGAAAAACAGCCAATATCCATATTATTTAAATACTAGTTACATATTATTCAAATAATAATTACAGGTTGTTACATAAATAGTAATTACATGTTGCAGATCTAATAATGCCATGTGTCCTCACATGAGAATTGTATAAAAATAAAAAATGCAAAATTGATAATAGGATAGTTTGTCTGTGCCAGACTATTTGAATTGTTGGTCAGGAATAATACACCGCTTTCACAAGTCATCTGAAAGGACAAATTCTGGCCCTTGTAAGCCCAAGATTAAAGTCATTGCTTACTTCAAGACATAGCAGAAGTAAAACTGCAAGCAGCCACTCTTCTGCATCTCCATGTAGAAGAGTTTAGCAGCCACACACTGCACAGGACAGCAAATAGAATGACATTTGAAATCTGTGAAACAGTCTATTTTTAATGTACCAAAATTAAATTAACTTTGGTAATAGCTCTTACATTATATGCATTTACTTTGAGTGCCTACATGCCATGTAACTCAGTCTTTGCTGACATCATAATCTTCCTCAAGTCCAAATGCATGATCTTCGTTCTTAAAAAATTGTCAGAAACTGTAATTTTAAAAGAGAAGAAATCATTTAACAACTTAGTTAAATTACAGCAAATGATTTCACCTGGAAATTTAAAACTTTTGAAGGAAATGTTCCTCTTTAATGAAACAGTTTAGCAAAACTGTTATGCTAAATGTTTTTTTTTAAATTTTAAAATAATATTGATTCTGACATAACAAATTAATAACAAAAAAAAAATCTTAATAGTTGATCCTTAACCACGGATTTAGTTTAACACTAAACTATTTATTTGACACATTTTTCAGGTCAACTACTAACAAAAAATTTGTCAAAAAAGATCTATTCACAGGTATAAGCAGTGTCCAATAGCTTGTGTTTGGAAAAGCAAAATATTTTTTCATGCTAGAGCTACATTTGTGCCTCTCAAAGTGTCTAGAGTGTTACCATCTCTCTCCTTCTCTCCATCATCCTCTTGAGGCCTCATGAGGGCTGGGGCGGGCTCTGCAGGCTGTGCAGCAGAGGCTGGATCACGGCTGCCACTCTCACTTGGTGACAGTGCAGCTGGCAGCTGTGCCAGTGCTGCATCAAGCCCTTCCAGCACATCTGCAAGGTCTCTCTCAATTACCCTGAGGTTTGCTTCACTGCCCCCGGATAAGCCACCAGACAGAAAACTGACTGAAGGATGTCTTGAACATTTTCTCGCTGTTGTTTACCCCTCTATTCCAAGCCAGTTCCTGCCTTGTCCCCAGTGCAGTCGTCCAGACTGTGGTTAGCAGCTGGGAAAATTCTCTGACTCACCACTTTCCTGTGCAGATAAACTGACCTCAAGGATTGTGATTATAAGAATGAATAAAACACAGGGAGGACAGAGATAGGAACCGAATTCTCGTAATCCACATTCATTTTCAGCACTGTCACTAGTACAGCTTTTGTCTCTGTCACCTACCATCCCCTGATGGAACCCTGCACACATTTAGGAGGGACAGAAGCACAGGCAGAGGACTTTTCAACTGTCCAGTTCAATTACTCAGATGAGAGGTTCAGTACTTTTTACCCCACAAAAACAAATGCATTTTTGAACCCACTTACAGTAAAGAATGTAAGATCCACTCTTTGGAGTATTTTAAGAAGGAAAGGGGAAAACTTTCATAACAAACACAAGATAAATTGGTTTTGTTCTGTTTAATTTTGTACCTCTTCTTACATGGAAGATTTTCACCCGTTTCCCATTATAGATGACTTGCTAAAAACACTAACTCTTGAATTGCATTCAATCCACTTTATTTAGTACTCTTCCTGAGGCATACAGTGCTGTGCACTAATTAAGTTATACTGTATTATTTTTCAGGTTATTCTTTATTTATGACAATATCAGCATTGATAATGGTGACCTATACTTCTGAAGTATAGGTCACCATTAGTTAATTATGTACGATCAAATCTAGAATTAATTTCTAGATTGTATAGAAAGACTTCACAGTGGATGCACAAATGTCTGAGCTTAAAGTAAATACAGATAGTTGGGGAACAATAGGGTAGGTATGGTGATTTTGGGAAGATATCCACCTGGGACTGGGAACATATCTAATTCATAATGAAGACTTCCTTTGTAGTTCTATGTTTTAATGAAGTTATTCAATTTCTGATTTAGTCTATCTAATTTTTTTAACATCTTTCCTCTTGCAGCATAACTGGTCTTGCTGCTAATTTTCTTAATGTTGCTCTTATCCAGAAATTCCAGCAAGGCTTAGCTAGTAAGTTCTTCTGGAGCTATTCCAGGCTAAAATGTGTTCCAAATTGGTGGCAATGCCACTGGGCTCCTAAGACATGTGCACCTAAATACATACACTCATGCACGCAATATACACACAATCAGTCATCCAAAATGACAAACTCTGAATTAAACGTATACAGCCTTGAAAGACAGTTTTGTTTCTTTCATGCCAAGAGTTTATTCCATTTAGGCTTTTCGAATTTTCAGTTCTCAGAAACTCAAAAACTTAAATTTATTTTTTTCTGGGTTTCCTGTCAAAAGAGGACAGCATATCAGGTGTGCCTCTCTGTACAAGCGCCTAACACCTCAGCCAGGTGAATCAGCAGCACAGCTCTGCAGCTCTGGGTGATGTACTTAGACCTGATATGGCATAACACTGCTGGTCTACTAAGTATTGCACCTCCAAATGTGATAGAAAATATGAACCTTCTTTCCTTCACAAATTGAAGATAAAGACAAAGAAGAAAGTGATGATAAACCAAAAATCTTCAGTCTAAGCACTGTAAAGGGTCAGGAAAGAAAACAAATGCAGGAAAAGAGGAAGTATTCTGAACATCAAATGAACATTTATGTCATTTTTGGCTCTGCTAACACAATCCAATCCCAAAGGTAGACACCAATTCCAGTACAGCCTGTAATTCCACTTATACAATCTTCTGTTACCACTGTTTCTGTGTAGAGTGCATAGAGCTCACAGTTGCATCTTGCTGTGTCTTTGTGTGCTGTGCTCCAACTGCTCTAGCATCATTATGATTATTAGTTCTAACGTTCACTAAACATTTTCACTGCCTCATCTGTTTTATGACTCTTGGAGTGAATGTATTCCATTATGATTAGTAAAACGGAGGTATTTAGAGAAGTATTTATGGATTAAATACTATTAAAATTTTAAGAAGAGGCTATTTCTAACAGAGCTTGTTTAATGTATGAGAAATATCCACCACAACAAAACAAAGAAGAGCAGAATGTACTCCGGCTGCCTCATATTTATATTTCTTATTAAAAATTTTATAACTCTGCTAAATCCCAATCTAAATACACATAAGCAAGGCTGAATGCATGTACCCACAAGGAAAACAATGGTGCTAAAGCCACTTACACCTTTTCAGCATTTGTCTCACATTGTGTTAACACATCTCCTAGTGTTTTTCAGTCCCAACTTAGAACAGCAGGTGTTGTTCCATGAATCATGAGTTATACCCAATTACATTTGTTTTCTGTTGTGAAATATTTTTCACAGAGGAGTACGATGAGAGTAAACATAATTGAAGGCTTAATAGACAATAATCTCATCTCAGGTAGAACAGCTTGAATCAGAAGCAGCTTTACTGAAACCAATGGCACTAATCTCCATTGCCTTGTAATGGATAAATAAAGCAGAACATGGACATTTTATACTCATTTAGTACTGGTCCATTAAACAAGTTAATAACAAGGAAGGTCTGTCACAGGCTTTCTGTACTTCCTGTTCTGGGTTAACCCTGGTGGTTTGCTAAGCATCACACAGCTGGTTGCCCACTTCCCCAGCTCTCAGTTGGATGGGGAATAAGAAAAATAAAGAATAAAAACAATAGAAATTGGGGCCCAAAATAAAAAAAAAAATTAATAAGGTTAATAAATGAAAGATATGTGGAAGAAGAGAGAAAAAACTCAAAAACCCCAACTGTTGCAAAGGAAATCACTCACTACCTCCCAATGCTCAGCCATTTCCCAAGCAAAAGATTGCTAACCTCCCTAAACCCCCTGTTTTCCTTTTATTGCTGAGCATGATGCTATATGGCAAGGAATATCTCTTTGAATGGTTGAGGTTATCTCCCCTTCTATCCTATTGTGCATCCCCCAGTCTACTCTCTGGAGTGGGGCACACTGAGAACCAGAGAGAGCCTTGATGCTGTGCAAACACCGCTGGAAAATTAGTGCATTGTCAGTGCTGTTTTGGTAACAAATCTAAAACAGAGTGCCATAAAAGCACCTATAAAGAAAATTAACTCAATCCTACCCAGTCTCAGTACAACTGCCTTAATATAAATTGGCATAATTCGTCTGACTTTTTTATTTTTTAAATTTAAGCTGGAGTTCTAATAACTAGTAACTGAAAAAAAAATAGTTTACACACTTCAATGATTACCTCTGTGTTATTTGAAACTAACTGTGCTGCCTAAACTATGTTATTTGAAAACAATTAACATTCATTCTCTCTTCTCAGTTTAAACCCCTATTAGCCTGTTTCTAATCAAGCTGTGGAAGAATTACCACTTTCAAATCATGCTGGCACTTTTTCTGGAAATAAAACAGTCAAATATCTCTGGCAATCTATTGCATGTATACAGCAAATGACACATATTGGACACTTTAATTTCTGTATTAGCTTGCTAAAGAAAACATAGGAATTTTTCTGGCTTTAGATGAAAGTATATGTTCACTAAGAGTACAGCTTAAGTTGATTTTCATATTTCTGGAACATGGAACACACTTTATAGAGTTCTGTGCTATGTTCTGAAGCACCAGTGACTGGTCTTCTTTGGAGGGCAGACCTTAGGGCATGCATGACTCGAGAAGAGTGGGACTGCACTGCCAACATGGGCCCTTCTCACTTCCAGCTGTGAACACCCAGAGTAGAGAGACCTCAACTGAAAGTTGAGAACCAGAAAAACAGACCCAGAACCTTAGAGGGGCTGTTTTTATTGGTGTAGCCAGAGTGCTTTGAGGATGTGTCAATTCTGTTTCCAGATCCAAACTGTGATGTGTGGAAGGGGGATGTTCACTGGGGCTCCACCATTCCTCCCAGTACTTTAGGCTGACTCACAGAGGAGCAGCTGAATTGCCTTTGTATCTACGTCTGGGAGCAGCATCACAGGAGCAATATCACATCTCTGTCTGGGGAAGGCTGGTGGGAGAAGACCTGCAGAACAGTTGTAAAGGAGAGATTTCAAATTCCTTAGATTTCAGAAAATATTAATCCATGCAATTATCGTTGTTTCTAATAGAAGAAAAGCAGTCTGATAAAAAGATGCTACATTATCTCACACTGAAACATACTGCCCTTTACTAGCATATTACCTTTTGGGTTGGGCACAAAATACTCCTTCAGTAATAATTTTCTGTTTAAGTGGATTACTGTTGTTGCTCCCTGGCTGGAATGGAAGTCCAATGACCATCAGCTGATTTTGCTAATACTGATGAACACTGTAGAAGGCCTACGAGTTTCCTTCTTATTGTAGTTGCATAGATATACTATGGCCAGACTTCCACCATGCATGCTGCTCCTTTTTCTTTGACCAGTTTGTACAGCTGTGATATGGTTTACAGAATAAACAAAACAATCAAAAGAATATGATGCACATTTTAAGACAAAGTGGAAGTGTATTTGCAATCAGCTTTCCCTTTACCTGATAGCCAAAAAAACTGCAGCTCCAAAATTATCAGTCTTTCCATTCCCTTATTCTCCTTCCCCTGCCTCTCCCTCTCGGTTGCAGGCATCATAACTCTACCAGCAGTCATATCTTAAAACATATTCTGTAATTTGTCCCATTAACCATCATCAGTGAGACATTTAATTGCTTCTTCTGCAGTTGGTCAAAATATTGCAAATGTGTTTCATTCAATCTATGTCAAACCTTTACAGAAAGTCCAGTTACCACACTTCACTTTTCTGCTTATTTTCCAGTGCAGTGTGTGTTATAACATGCTGCATGCTGAGAATTCTCAGGTTATAAAGTACACAACCAAAATCATTGCTTAAAAGCTTTTGGTGATTGCTTATGCCTCTCAGTCCTAATGCATCAGTGAAATCTTTGGAAGAAAATTGCAGTGCATGGAGATTTTAGAAAATCCACATTGTTTATTTTTTATTCACATATTAAATGTAGAAAATAATCTCACACATTATTATTTCTGTTGGAGCCAGAAATCTCTCACACTGTGCAGAAGAAGGGAAGGCAGTGTTACAGGGATTAATAATGCATCTAATATGAATCTCTTGGTAAAATTAAAGATGAAAGAAACAACATAAAAATAGCATGAAAGCTCAGACATCAAAACACAGAAGCATGGGCATCTGAATTCAGACTGCCATTTCCCTTTTATTACAAATCTTTTGTTCCCAGGTGTGTAACAAAGAACTACACGGATTCAGAGCATCTCTGAGCCAAATTATTGCATCCATTTATGAAAAAAATATAAATAGTTCAAGAGCTTTAATAAATACCCAATCACATACCAGTAACTTACTTGTGTAGGAAGGTAGTAACATAATTCACTATTGAGGCTCCCTGACACTTCAAATTACAAATCCCTGTTTTCATAGCTTATAATTTTGCAAAATATTAATGAATTGGGATGAAATTTTCTATGACAGATGCCTGCCTGAGGCCGTTTCTTTGGTGGGCAATATTCAATCAAACAACTCAGCCATTTGGGAGAATTGATAAGGGGAAAATTAACATTAAAGAGTGTTAGCTACCTGATTTTATAAAGACAAACCATGCTTTGAAGCCCAGACATCACAATTGCACTCAGGGTGATTTTTTACCACCTTTTAAAAAAATAAAAAGAAATTTGACCAGTTTTAAACATGAATAGAAAACTATAATTTAGTTTCTGCATACTCTGGACAAAAGGTTGCTAGAACTTCTTTTGACTTAACACTGTTCCCAGTGCTGTTCATAGAACTACACATGTTCTAGGCCTCAGAGAGTCTGAGAGCATTGCACGTCACTCAACCATGTAGGAGTCATCCCAAGTGAATGGAGGAGCACACTTTATCCCTCGTGGTTCCTGCACATCACAACTCTGCACATTTGCTCATGGTTTAGAGCGAAAGACCGGACTAAGATGATGTTAATCAGGCACCAAAGAAGGGAAAGAATCAGAATCTGCTGTATGGTTAATGAATATTCTACTGGCAAAAAGAGGCTCAAAGACATCACTGTAAAAAGTATCCACTAAATGCAGTCAACCAATATGAAATAGCAACTAATTTCTTTATTTCTGAAGTACTGAGTATCATAAAGCTTACTGACAATAGTTCTTTCCCACAGAACAACACAAAAGCAGGGTCATTTTGGGGGGATAAGAAGACCACTACGGGTAAGGAGATGCTACATGATTACTAATGTAAGAAGCAGTGCAGCATTCAATGTGTTTGATGAACCTTGAGTATCAATTTTCATAAAAGTAATGGAGAAAAATTAATTCAGCAACTAAATGAGTGAATGCTGATGGATGGGGATGATAACCTGGCAATAAATGACAACAGAATCTGAAAACCTTGGGTTTTTCTCAGCCTTACCAAAAAGCTTGCTCCCAGCCCTCTGCTCCCAGGCAGAGGGATTATTTAGAAAAACTAGATTATTCAGTCTGCAGAGCCTGAAAATAACCCTAAGACTATGGAAGATTGGCCGTTGTAATTAGAGCTGTTTCCTAACTATTAAAAAAAAAACATGGCAATAACAGATCATGCCTTGAAAAAAGGTAAGAAGGACAATCCTGGGAACTGTCAGCTGGACACACCAAGAGCAATCCCTGGTGGGATGGAGGATGCATATCATCCATTTATGAGCATGCAAAAAAACAAAAAGGCAACCAAGATCAGCACAGATTTACAAAGGCAACATGGTTGCCTTCTATGACAACATGACGGATTGGGAAAATAAATGGTAACAGCTCCTGTGACTTTTACTTCACTAAGGCATTTGGCAATGCCTTCCCCCACATTCTTGTGGCTGAGAAACTGTGGTGGGACAAACAGTCTTTTAACTGGGCTGAAAAGTGGCTGCAGCACTGGGTTCCAAGGCAATATTCCTCCCATGGCTGGAGGTATAACAGTTGGTAATGAAACAAATTCTCTAGAGCTGGAAAGCTGTCTAATATTTCCTCCTGGATGATGAAGCAGAATGTTCCCTCAGAAAATTTGCTGAAAAAGCTATTTGACACACCATGTGATACATATTCAGCTCTAGGGACCTTGAGAAAAGTGAAGACTGGGTCAACAAGTGGTTTGTGAAGCTCAGGAGGGAAAAGGTTTAAATTCTGCACATGGGGTGGAATGACCTCATGAAGCAGAGCTGGCTGAGTGGCACCTGACCAAAAGGACCTGGGGGTTGAAGTAATTATCAAGCTGAATATAAGCAGAAGTGCACCACCAACATGAATAAGACAAAGTGCATATTGGGCTACACTAATAGAAGTGAGGCCAGTACTTAATATGTCACTCTGCACAGCATTGACAAGGCTACATCTGGAGTGGCATGTCCAGTTTTTTAGATCCACAGCTCAAAAGGGGTGTCAGAAAACTAAAAGGGGTCCATCTGAAAGCAAACAAGCTGTTCAGGAGCCTAAAGTATATGGCCTAGAATAAATGGACAGATATGTAAATGTCAGTCTGGAAAAGAGGAGGCTAAGGCACAGCCCAAAAGCAGCCTACCTCCCAAAGAAATGCCATTAAAACATAACCTGACCAAACATTTTGAAATGATGGACAATTTTAAAAGAAGCTGCTATAGCAACTGGCAGCTTGAGAAATTCAAACTGGACATTATGAAAACTTTTTCTCTATACAGATAACACAGCACTGAAGCAGCCTATAAAGTGGTGAAATCATCATACTTTCTAAGACAAGGTTAGAAAAAGCCATACCTGATGCTAATCCAGGATTGATATTAGCCTCCCGTGGAACAGGAGGTGCATTATATGGACCACCACATACCCCTTCCAGCTACCACTTCTATGAGTCTAAAACAGGAAAAAAAAAAACCCTTCTGCTGAATCTTAGTCCCCCCAAATAGCGTAATTCAGGAAATTTGAATTCTCTAGGAATAAAAACACAGCTGAACAAACATTGCTAATAATTTCCATAGTCCACTCTTATTATGTTCAAAACTCATTTTCACTCCATTTCCACAAAAGGATTTTACCTGGAGAAAGATTCAATGACATCAGCTATGGCAAGTAAATTTTTCTTCTATAATGGACCATCTATTACTTAAATCTTCTTCCATCTCCCTCTGCAGAGTTTAACTTCTCTTCAGGGTCTTTCAGTTTTTATATTTTTTTTTTGTTCTGTCAAGAAGAGACTTACTGATACAGAGTTCTGCTAAGATGAAAGCATTTCTGAATATAATCACCAGGGGAATAAGTTGTAGCAATTCACAAGATTCACAGATTTCAAAATTTTAAGGTCAGAAACAGGAATGTGAGAAATTACCTGATAATGCAACAGTTTCACGGAAAAAGGTGTAGGTGGGTGACAATATAGATGTGAATTAACAGAGCCACTGTGATGCAAAAAGGCATAGACCATAATAAAAGTTAGAAATAGTCAAACAGCCTATAAACAATTCTTCTGTTCTTCTCTGCTCTGTTCAAGCCTCAGCTGGGTTTCTTTTTCCAATTTTGAACACTGCAGTTTGTGAAAGATTTAAAAATGAAGAGAGCTCAGTGGAATAGTATGAACAACTGGGATTCTAGAAAACACAACTGGAGGGAAAGAAAAACATGAATGAATTATGATTCTTTAACCTAGGAAAAAACAAAAAGACTGAAAAGCAGAAATTTTTAAAATATATAAAAGGTTGCAGGTAGGAGAGAAGGAATAAATTATTTTCCATTAACTAAGAGATAGAACAAGAAATGATGTGTTTGACTGCAACAATGTTCAAAATTAGAATTACAATATTAGAAAGCAGTAATAAAATGGTAAGAATAGTGAAGTGCTGAAATAGATTTTCTGAGAGATTATAGACTGTAGAACTCTAAAGACCTTTGAAAGACTGTTCGTGATCGACCAATACTCACAGAGGTAGTGCTCACGAATGGTACAGATTAGATAATGATAATACTGAAGTGCTTATTTTTATTTGTTTCTTTGACTATATGGAAACAAATGAATTTATTTGCCAGTTCCATAAAATATGTTGAGCATTAGATTGCATTGCTCTATCTTTTTTTCCAACAGGTTAATTTTTTTTTAAATTGTGTTTTATCTCTCCTTTAGATGTGATTTGATTTATTCCACCTATCTTGTACTGATGGGATTTTATCCTGATAATATGAAAATTCCCACTATTTCATTTACAAAGTGGACTTAGGAGTTTCAATTATGTGCCAGAAATATTTCCATACTATAAGTACTTTTTCAAGCTTTTGATCATGAGCACAAGTAATAATCTAGAAAGTGAATAAGAAAACAAGACACAATTTCTGTTAAGGAAAATTATTCAACAAAACAATTTTGCTCGATTACTACATTTGATAAAATAGCTATTTTCTCATAAACTATTTGTGAACAGAAGGAGAGAAAAAAGACAAGAAAAAAATAAAGTGTCAAATAAATTAAGCACTAAAAATCATGCTCCAGCTGAACCAGTTAAAGCAGTTCAAGTTTTGCACCATTTTCAGTTTAACTTATTACAGTTGGATCATTTCAGACTCTTTTTTCTATATTAGCTTAATTATCCCTATCCTTAACTAGACACATAATAAGGATTAATCATATTTGATGTGAGTAGGTTATCAAAGCCCAGTTTCCCCTCTACAGGTATCTCTGGGGTGGCAAAAAATTATCTTATTCTGGTGTGGAAAAATATTCATGTGTCCAATACTATGTATGACTCCAATAATAAACCTAACTCATATGCTGCTGTCAGGATGTTTTATTTAAAACAGCTACTTTTTAAAATTTTCTTTTGGCAAATAATCTGTGTACAAAGAAATATACTACTCAGTCATACAAAAAATTTTTCAAGTTCAAGTTAAATTCAGCAAAACTTTTGAGTTCAAAAATATTCAGCATTTTTGCAGATTCTAAATATTTTGTTTTGACATTAGCATTTAGTCATTATAATTAATGAGAAAAAACCCCTCATCTTTCAAAAGAAAATTTCACTTTCCACATAATTATGCTTCATATATAATTACCTTTTTCCAATTAAAAAAAGTGCATATTTAAAAAATCCCATTGTTTAGGTCAAAAACATTGACTTAATAGAATATTACACTTTCATAAGTCCATTTTTTTGGGGGTGGTATGTTTAATGTCCAGTAAAGTTTCAAAAACTTCAGAACTTATAAACTATCTTGGGGTTTTTTTTTTGGGGGGGGGAGGTTTGGTTGTTTTTTTGTTGGTTTGTTTGTTTATTTGTTTGTTTGTTTGTTTGTTTGTTAACTGAGCTAAAAGCCCATATCAGGGCTGTATAACTGTGAATTTCACCATATTCTGGACGTGGGTAACCATCTCAGCCTCAGGTGATAATCACCCCGTGAAATGGCCACAGAAGAACGATCTCTACAAGCTTATCCCAGAGATAAAAGTCTTCAAAGGCCTTTTATCATTAGCAATCCTCTCATACTCTGCACACACAGCGCAGAGGCTACATGGGCCACACTTTCACACACAGAATTTCATCTCTATTGTGGATTATTACCCCCCAAACTTGATGACATCCAAAATAATATAATTGCTATAGCACTGTATATAAAACATCAATGATGGTCTAAGGATCAGGAAAGTGAAATGAAATGAGTATGCAGTTATATTACTGAAGTTAATTTGTGTTTGACAGTACCCCATAACCCATGTTTGTTGTATTTCACTTATAACTCCCCAGGAGAGATGTCTCCCCTGGAGACAGCCCTTGTCCTGTATAATTGCTATCAGGCAACATAGAATACCTTCGGTGAGGTGAAAGAAGCATGAATATTCTCATTTACATAGGAGAAGGTAAGCAGAACAGAGATTAAGGGATAGAGCCAATAATGGATTTAAATATCTAAAGAAGGATTCAGAGAAAATGGAGATGTTTAGACAGAGACTGTAATCTCAAAAGCAAAGCAACAGCTGCCACTTAAACTTGGAGGCACTTAAACCCAGGAGAGACTGTAGATGTGAGTTTACAAGAGGTTAGTGCTTCTCATTAGAGGTATGCCTGAAGTTTCCTGAATGTAAGCAGTGCAGCACGCATCAACAGGGGCCTGCTGTGAACTCCTGCTAAATCCCTGGGGATCCTCCTCCGTGCTGTGTTGTGCAACACCAACCATCCACCGCAGGCCCCAGCACAACACAAAATCATAAGGTTTTAAAACATGCCTGCCACAAATTGTGATGCACTTGACCACCTATTCCATAATCAGCAGTAAAATCCGAAACCATGACACCAGGAAAGTAGGATAATTCCTTTTTCTGTTTTGTAGGAAAGAATGAAACACCTATTTTTGGATGAACATCCTCATCTTAAGGCTATTTCCATTAAATAGTCTTTGAACTACAGGAACAGAAATAGGAATCCAGGCTTCTTTGTCTTCATGTGAGTACCCTAATCTCTTAGATAAAAGTTTTGTTGATGATTCTTTGAACAATTTTCTCAACAACGGCAAAGTTACAACATGGTAACTGGAGAATAGTGAGATAGCACCTCTAGTGTGTCTTAACTAATAGGAACACACTTACACTGAATGTTGACAGATTTAAACCACTCTGGCTACATAAGGAACTAAGCCCAGAATTCTGACGCCTAAGATGGGTAATATGTCCATGTTTTAAACAGAAAAGGGTATCTAGTTCTTTAAATAATAATTTATGGCACCAGCCTAGGTCTCAATGATATGACCAGGGTCACTAAAAGACTTTACCACAGCTAAGAGTAAAACAAATGGCTACAAAACCAGTCTTGTCTCAAGTCAGATATTTTTTTCTTTTCTTTCAGTCAGATTTGTTCTCTATTAAAATCAAATTAATTTCTGCTTTTGTTTAAAGGGGGACAGAAGAAGTTAAGGTACTACTGTCATCCCTTATGCAACTTATCCAGAGTATCTTCAAATCATGCTGCATCTTCCAAACTTAGGGATAAACATAAATATTGCATGGCTTTTTTCTTCCATTATTATTGAAAGAACCACACAGCTAAGTAAAATGAGCTGTAGTCTACACTCATTTATGCATTATACATAAAGTAGCTGGTTACAGTTTAGTATGCTACAACTCTAAAAATCCTTCTGTAAACAATAGTTTTGTATGGACACAATCAGTAAAAAAAAAAAAAAAAAAAAGAGTATGAAGATAACAGGGTTAACCTGTGAGCCAATTAGCTGAAACAGACTTTTAGGTGAAAGAATTACATACATGAATAGACACAACCCAATGGACCCAAGATTGTCCAGAGGCTAGGAAAATGTTTCTTGGAAATTATTACTGGAAATAGTATTGAATATTTGAAATTTGGGCAACTCAACTTTTGTTGAGCAGAAACTTATTTTTAATGACATCACAGTGCAATCTCAATGACTTTATTCAATACCTATATACCCTAGCAAATTTAATTAATTCTAATTGTACATTTGTCATTTCTAAGCATCTATGGCTGTATTCCTTTTTTGAATGCAGACAGAAATCTCACTGGATTCAAAGAAAACTGTGTCTCTGACAGCCTTATCTTATTGTAAGCAGGATGATGCTGGTCTGGCCCTAAAATTGTTATGCATTTTGAATTATTTAGGTCTCCAAGACTGGGCTCTGTATTTGAAAAAGAAAAATAGAAGCTCCCTCCAAAAGGTTTTCATATATAGCAAGGTATGATTCCCTTTCTGAATCTAGCTCTGTAACTCAGTCAAAAGGGTTCAGCTAACAGCATAAACCATGAGAGTGAAGCTCGAACTGTTTATGAATAGCAAGTGTCACACAGATTGAATTTCTGCTTTGCTATTCAGTCAAGGGGCATTTGTTAGTGCTTATAATATTTAGAAAGTCATTTTCGAGTTTAGGTATTGAAAATCTCATAGATAAAATACATTTTATAAAATATTAACTAGCCTAATAGAAAGAAGCATTGGACGCTCATTTTATTTCAACATTTAATTTTCATGGGAGTCCTTCAGAGCAGCAGAAATATCATACATATTATTAAAAATGAGTGAAATTATAATAGACTGCAGTTACAGAACAATGACTTAATAAAAGATCCCAAAGCACATTGAAAATGGAAAAAGTCAAGCAAATAATCCTGTTATAATAGAAGCAGGTAGATATTAGGTTGCGTACAGCTTTCCAATTAAAAAAAAAGCAAAAAAAGGAAAGTATAGTGTACAATCTCTCTAGTTTTAAAGGGGAAATACAAGAAAATGTCATGTCACACTTAAGAAAATATTTTTTCTTTTCTCTTTCAGTACTTTGGGAAAGAACTAATAATAATATAATCATAATTAAGTAACCAGTGTGCACTTGGAAATATATTTATTATCTATTTCTTATTAAGTCATTTAAGGACAAAGTTAACACATCATCAGTGGAGAACCATACACTGAAAACTTAATTTTTGTGAAGAACCACTACTTTATTTCTTATGGTCTGATATTTCTGAAAAGTTTTCCAATTTTAAAACTGATTTAGGAAAGCCCTGTCTGCAACTACAAAATGTTAATTGAAGAAAGACACCAAAAAGTTGATGCGCCATGTGACAGTAGTCCACTTAACAAGATTGCATTAGAAGACAATTACAAACACTTTTGCATTTTTTTTCTGGCAATTTATTTTTCGAAGTTGCAGTACTTTCTGGAGTTATTTTTTCCCTGCACAAACATTACAATGTCATTTTTATTTTAGAGTTATTTGTAGCAAGCACTAGAGGAGATTGTGGAAATTTTCCTAGTAGACTGCCATTATCATTCTCCTTTTACAGAAGGAACAATGTAACCACCTTTATTAAAGCCATGTCAAAATCCTATATTCAGAAGGGACCAATATTCATGACTGTTTCAGTTTCAGAGCACCAGCTCTGGAGTGCCAACACCTTTAAAAAAGATGTTTTTCTTCTGGCAGATATTCAACATCTTGTTATAGCAATGCTGTAGATTCAAGCTCACCCTGTAACTACATGATCACAGAATAAGCTATGAAAGAAGTTGAGGGAGCAGGTAGTTGAGGTGAAAGTTTGCTATCAATTGGAATCCTCTTACTAATTTTTAAACGTAATATGAAACTGAGTCTTTACTGAAAGGAAAAAAAAACCAAAACAACCAACCAACCAAAAAACCCCAAGCCCAAATGAGCTAAATAAAATAAAATAAGAGAATAAAAATTCCCTTATACCAAATCTACCAGGAGCTAGGTATGCATGCTATATGATTAAACTAGAAAATTTAAGATCAAGCTTACTTACCAAGATCTTTCGAACACATAGCCACTGCTTCTGTGGCTACAATCACTTGGTTAGGTTCATAAGGCTAGACTATATTTTATATTATTTTGTAGAACAAACAAAAAATAAAATAGAATTTATATAAATAGTATGAATTTTTAGACTACAATCCCAAACCAAAAAAAAAAAAAAAGCTTGCATAAGTGGAATATTGCACTATGAATATGCGAATTCTCATTTGACTGTGGTCATGTTTGCTTAGAGGGTTTTGATGTTGTTGGTTTTGTTGTTTAGTTTCTTCTGCCTCTGAATGAAAACGGTGACATTCTGAAAAAACTCAAAATAACTTTGAGAAAGACATAATCCAGGAAAAAGAAGGGTCAAGAAATAAAATTCACTGTTAATTGATCTAACTTCATGGTCATCAACATCCAATTCTTCAAAAGTTCATAAAGGACATTGTAATCATGGGGAAGGCTTCTTTGGTTATAGTAGTAATTTAAGCTATAACATCCTCTCCCTCCTCCCTGAAAAAAAAAAAATAAGCCTATGCATTCAGTTCAGTTTCCATTTAGTGTACAGACACAGACATCTAAATGAAAATCTAGTCCCTCAGCTGTTTTTGTTTCACACTCCAATGAATGAATATGATGGTACTGTCGGGGATCTGAGTGCAAGATTTACAAACTCTTCCATCACTTCCTCGGGGCTTGCTATTTCTGTTCTAGATCAGGTCTGATAAGATGAACCTTGGATAAGATGTCCAGGAGAAAAGCAAAGTTAATGAGGAAGAGTTTTGTGGAGCTAGGATGGGGCTTCAGGCCCGACCTGGGAGCTGCATCAGAGCTCTGGCCCATGCTTGGACCAAGCAGCTGAGTTGGGATGGCCTTGCATGACTGCCATGACCTCCCTTGTCATGGCCTGACTGGCCCCAGTCCAGCACTCCTGCTCTTCTCCCCTTGTCATGGCACTGGGAGGCTGCACTTGGATGCAACTCCAGCTCCCCACACCCTGCCCCTACCCAGCACCCTGACATGCTTCTCCCTGAGAACTTAAAAGTGACTACCCTTTAGGACTCTATCTACATAACAGCCTTACATAGACAAACTCTTTTAAATTAAGGTATTTCTTCTCATTCCTCCTAAAAATCTTTCCTACTACTGTATGTTTTTGATTGTATCACTTGATCAGAATTTAAGTCTGGAGTCCTTACAAGTGTTATTTGATAAAAAGGAGCTGAGTAGACTCTAAGCAGATGGCTACACAGGCCCAGCCCAAGGATCAGTAAAGGATTATTCATACAATTAATTGGTAGCATGGCCTTTTGAAAAGCTTTGGCACGAGCCAGATACTATTCTTCCATACATTTTAGGGATTAAAATGTATTAGGAATAATTCCTAAGAGGTAGTTTGGATGCAGTCATTTGGAGTTTAGAACATCCAAAAGGACAGTTATGTGGTTATACTGTACCTCAGGGCCAAACAACAGGTCCTGGACAATTTTACTTACAAGTCACCCTGTGAATGCAAGAGTCATGAAGTCATCAGAAGCCAGCAGAAGAGCAGAAAAGAGGCAAAAGCAAAACTGTGACCACAATTATCTTCTTGAGTTTTCACATTTTATATTTCACCATCACTGCATAAAAATGACAAAAGCTGTCCAAGGCTGAAGGGCCAAAATCTGAAAAAGGACCACAGCAGGTCATCTGATCCAACCTCCCTGCTCAAACAGGGTTATCCCAGAGCACATTTGCACAAGATTGTGTTCAGACAGTTTGTGAATATCTCCAGTGAGGGAGACTCCACAGCATCTCTGGGCAATCTATTCCGGTGTCTGCCCACCTGCACAGTAAAAAAGTTCTTCCTCGTGTTCAGGTGGAACTTCCTGTGCATCCGTTTCTGCCCTTGCCTCTTGTCCTATTGTCTGGCACCATCAAACAGAGCCTGGTCCATCCTCTTGACATCCTCCCTTCAGATACTGATAGACACTGATGAGGTCTCTCAGTAATCTCAAGGCTGAATCCGCCCAGCTCCCTCAGCCTTTCCAAAACCTCAGGACTCTCCCAGACTAGTTAGATGTAGAAACTGTATTTAGTTTCTACCAAGTGTAGTGTGCCTGAAATAGATAAGAGCTTCTGGGCCTCTGAGATTTGATGCTAACAGGATTGTAATGGACAGATTTCTACAATCTAAAGTTCATAACAGATACAAAAGTTTCCACCCTTATCATCAATTTTTTTATCTCTGGTTGTTTTTTGAAATGTGTTCTTAAATTTTTCTGCACAAATGTTCTCCACTCATTAAAATCAAGGTGGTTTCAGCTCCACTTTTAGCAACAGGGGTCCAAGGCTCCAAAGCTCAGCTCAAGACAGGATGAAAAGAACATTTAAAAATTAAGGTCTAAAAAATAAGCTACCGAGCATCTATTTTGCCACATATTTTAAGGGTTTTCACTGTATTGAATTAAATATAAATGCAACAGTTACAAAACGCCAAGTATGGAAAAAGGCACAAAAAGAAAAAATAGCAATGGAAAAATAGAAATTCCTTCTCTCAGAGTAGACCAGGACAGAGCCAGAGATGATGTTATCTGGTTTCTTTCCTATGTACAGAATGCAGAAAAAAAAAGTTAGGGTCAGTAATAACACATTAGGAATATTGTAAATTCCCATGTGCTGGTGCAAGAAGAGATTATGACCCCAGTAAATGAGGCTGAAGGTTGTCAATGGAAGTGTGAACAGACTGATGCTGCACTGCCATTGCCATCATTTAAGAGCAGCCACGCCTGCACTCTACCTTGCTAAGGAAGCACCCAGAAGTTAAATATCTAAAGTAGATAATAAACTCATTACTCAAATTAGCTCAGACAAAACAGGCATCTCCAGCAGTGTCCTTTAATCACAGTTACATAAAAGTTTTGGGTTTGCTGGTTTGTTGACTGATGGGAGTTTTTGTATGCATTTTCTTTTTTTAAGGCAACTTCTTGACACTATCATAAAACTGTGTCTGAAGAGAAATGGAGGGAAAATTTCTTCCTGAGGCATAGTGGTAGAGCACAAAGCACTGATGAGACAGTGTACAGAGAAGAGAACTGGAATGAAACAAGGAAATGGGTGTTGGAGGTGTTGGAGGTGATTAAAGGTCATGAAGAGAGGTGAATTTTAAGGGATTGTAAGTGTTTCAACAAGAGACAGAATACTCTCATTGAGCAGGCTTGCAAAACCACAGGGGATTGCCCAAAAAATGATTAAAATTTGGCAGGAGATACTCCTGCTAGTTTGAAGGGCAGAGCCTTTTCTATACGCAGACTCCATCCTTCTGCACCTGCAGTTTGCTGAAACAGTCTGTTCTCCACTGTTTTGCATGTAAAGGATGAAATAATGTTTTGTTTGTTTAGAACTATCTAAAAATTACTCCACATAGCCTTGATGATTGGCAAACGTGGGAAGTGTGAACTGTGCAACCTAAAACGATGCAGACTTTAAACGGAAAAATGTAAAGTGTTTAGAAAACAGAAACTGTCGATGAATGTCTACAGAAAATGGCTTTCAACTTGGACTAGCTTTAACAATGAAGCATATTAACAGCTATTTTAAAAAATCAAAATATTTAAACACTGTTTTACAGCCTTAGCACTAAACCTATTACAGTGTCCTCATAATTTAATTTAAATGTTGCAGTTGGTGAAGGTCATGCTGTAAAAGAACATATAATTTCTGACAATCATTAGAAAAGTATTTACACAATTCTAGAGATAAATAACATCCATCTGTTATGTTTAGTCCTCTGAAACTTTAAAATGCATGTATTAGAAAACAATATTTTTTTTTCCAAATTATCTTTCTGATTCTACAAACCATGAATGTTGCATCCTTAACTGCTGCAAATCAGCTTAAGTCCTGTGAGTCTCAGGCCGTAACCTCTGAGTTTATGAGACATGGGAAGTCTGTAACCATCAACAGATTAGTATAACTGCCACAGTGAAAAAAATAACTAATGTCAGTCTTTACATTTCATTAACACACCATTTTTCCCCCTCCCTTTATGATATAGATACCTTTGCATATGCTAAGAAAATAATGAGAACAAGAAGATGCCATTTTAGAAAGACAGGTATTTGAATGGAATATTTGAATGGAAAAAGAAAAGGATCATTCAAAGGAAACACATTTATCTAAGAAACTCAACATTTGATACAAAGAACATAGGTAAACAGCTTGAACCCTGAAAAACTGAAATTCACTATTTTTTTTAGGGTTGTGTGTCTCTCTATAATGAGAATAAAGTGATGGGATTATTGTTCTCAGTTAACTAAACCTGAAGACTGGGAAAAGGACAGCAGCAAAGAAAGATATTATCCATAAACACTGAAAGCAAAAACACTTATGGCTAGATGACAAAACTATTTTCACTGCAAAGAAATGAGTAGATTTACTTCCAGCTAAAAATGGCACTTTAATATGATTCACATCTGAACCAAAGAATGTCATTAGATTTTTTTCATGAAGTGTCTTAAATATTTAAATTCTCACTTCTCAGAAGTTCACACGGTTATATAGCAAGATTAAGAACACAGAAGAACCAGGTTACAATCCCATCATTGACACAGTCTCATGGGGGAAGAGTGGTCAAAATGAACAATCATTTCTGAGTTCCATTTCGATAATGTGCAAAATTAGTAACAAAATTGTGTATTGTTAGTAGCTACTACAGATGACAGATTTTTAGATTTCATTCAATTTCAGAAGAAATTGACTGCTCCTGCCAGTCTCATTTTTTTACTTAGGACAAACCATAGCACGTCTTCTAGTCACATCTGAGGACAACTCACAACTGCTACTTTGTCCAGATGTGGAAGGACAGACTAATTTCAGCTACTGCCAGCCATCAAGCATTCCAACTTCTCATCTAGGTAACGCGGCGAGAGACAGGCACCTCCTTAGGGCACTTCATGCCGTCCTAAAATAGGAGATGCAACAGCCCTCTGGAAATGCCTGTCTCTCCTCAGCAAAAGGAAGCCCAGGATATCAGCTCAGACCGCACAAGTGCAACTTGAGGTTGCTGAAGTGAGGTGAAGAGCACCTACTTCAGCCTCGAAGGACAGAGCAACTCTTGGCCGCGTGGGTCCCTCCTGGGCCGGTTAGTTTGATAGAAATTACTTCTTTTCCCCTTTTTAAAAGATGTGGTTTTATTTCTTCTCTTTTTACTTCTATCCCGGTGCAGGGGTAGCTTGGCAGCGGCTTCACGCGGTGGGCACGATCTCCAGCCCCCTTCCCACCGGGACGTCCCGCCTGCCGCAGCCCCGGAGCCGGCCGGAGCAGCCTGAGGGCCGGGGATGGGCGGGGGCAGCCCAGGGATCAGGGCCGGCCGGGGCCAGCCTGAGGGCCAGGGCTCGGCGAGGGCAGCCCAGAGATCGGGGCTGGCCCGGGTGCCAGCAGTAGCAGCAGCAGCAGCAGCCGGGCCCGGGCGGGCAGAGCGCGGTTCGGCCCCGCCGCCGCCGGGCGCGGCCAATGAGCGCGGCCGGGGCGGGCTCGGGAGCGGCGCCGCCGCTACTTAGGCTCGCCGGCGGGGCCGAGCAGCCCAGAGCGGCGCGGGCGGAGCAGCCGGGTGTCGGCGGTGGCGAGTACGGGTGGCGGTTCCTCTGCGGCGCCCATGGGGACAGGACGACTTTAAAGGAGTTTTGGGGGGGTTCTGGCGCTGGGCGACCACGGGTACGGAAGGGGACGGGAGGGATCCTTTGGGCAGGGGATGCCGATCGCTTGCTCTTTGCTTGTGCCTTGCGGGGTCCCGGCCGAGCTGCGGGCACCGGGCGGGAAAGGGCTGGCAGCTCCGGGGCCGTGCGCTCCTCCAGCCGCCTCTCCGAACGGATCGCTGCCCGGCGCGGTTCGGCTGCGTGCCGGCGGAGGGAGGGCTTGGGATCTCCCGGCCGGAGCCTCCCTGAGCCCCCGGAGCCCTCTGCCCTAGCAGAGCGGAGATTCCCGGGGCAGCTCCGTGTCCCCACGCGGAGCCGGCGGACGGCGGGGAGGCTCCTCTCGTGGCGCTGGGAGCCGGCACTCCGGAGCCGGGGCTCTGCCCTGCCCTGCACCTCGGGGGTAGGGGGAAGGGTCTGCACTGGGAGTTTCTCCCTTGTAGGAAGGGGGGAAGGAGTGGGAGAGGGATGGGGGCTTAGGGCGGGATCGCTGAAATCTTTTGTATGTGCCTTGATTTTTTTTTTTTTCCCCCTTTCGTTCTTTCTTCCCTTTCCTCTGCGTGCACTCTCCTTCCCATCTCTTGTTCTTCTGTTTCTGCCCACCTCACCCTCCTTTAGATCCGGCGATTCTTGCCCTCGCCTCGCCCTGTCATTGATGGGAAATCAACTGGATCGCATCACCCATCTGAATTACAGCGAGCTGCCGACCGGAGACCCCTCGGGGATCGAGAAGGACGAGCTGCGCGTCGGGGTGGCTTACTTCTTTTCGGATGAGGAGGAGGACCTGGACGAGCGAGGCCAGCCAGACAAGTACGGCGTGAAGGGCTCCGGCAGCCCTGGGCAGGAGACGCCCACCCACCACCTCCACCACCAGCTGGTGCTGAACGAGACCCAGTTCTCCGCTTTCCGCGGCCAGGAATGCATCTTCTCCAAGGTCAGCAGCGGCCCCCAGGCTGGGGACCTCAGCGTCTACTCGGTATCAGCCCTGCCCGCCCTCTGCAAGCCGGGGGACCTGCTGGAGCTGCTCTACCTGGGGCCGTCGGAGCACCCGCCGCCGCACTGGGCCGTGTACGTGGGCGGCGGGCAGATCATCCACCTGCACCAGGGGCAGATCCGCCAGGACAGCTTGTACGAGGCGGCCGCGGGCAACGTGGGCCGGGTGGTGAATAGCTGGTACCGCTTCCGCCCGCTGGTGGCGGAGCTGGTGGTGCAGAACGCCTGCGGGCACCTGGGCTTAAAAAGCGACGAGATCTGCTGGACTAACTCCGAGAGCTTCGCCGCCTGGTGCCGCTTCGGGAAACGGGAGTTCAAAGCCGGGGGGGAGCTGCAGGCGGCTGCTGGCACCCAGCACCAGCAGCAGTACTATCTCAAGATCCACTTGGCAGAGAACAAGGTGCATACGGTCAGGTTCCACAGCCTGGAGGATCTAATACGTGAGAAGCGCAGGATCGATGCCAGTGGCAAACTGAGGGTGATCAAAGACCTGGCTATAGTGGATGGGAAAGAATAGGGAGGAGAAGGAGTACGTGGCTATCTTCCTTCTGCCCTGCCCGGGGAGACCAGCCTGCCGTAGAGTCAGGAGGCTGCACCCTGCTTCTGTGGGACGTGACTGGAAGCAGGATCCATGGCAACATTCCAAAAAAAAACCAGCATTCTTTACACCCATAGCCAGTATTTTGTTTGGCTTTTAATAGCATTAATGCTGAAAGAGCGAGAAAGAGGAAGGAAAGAGGGGGGGAGGTGCAGGAAGACTGTTCTCAGAGTATGTGGACAAAGTCTCTCCTGTCAATCGATGTTGACCATTCTAGCAACATGCCAATAAAATTTCAAATTGAAATTTCTTTTTAAATTTTTATTTCATGGCTTTAATCCATGATAAATTTTAAGCATCTGGGACCGTGGATGTAGCTAAATGAGATTCTAGCTAATATTTGCCTTGTGGCCAACCAAAAGCATCAGTCATACTTTGATAACTGGAAGAGAAAGGGGGTGTTGGGGTGGAGGATAAATGCCTGTTTGTTTTGTTTCTTCACACTGCTAGTTCAGCCTGTAGCTGCAACCCAAATTTTGTCCCAACCAACTCTGGCAAACTATCTATTAGGAAAAAATACTTTAACATTTCTGCTTGAAATCTATCGCATTTGAAATATTTGCCTTTGCTTTCTGTCTGCAGCTTTCTGCTAAATGTCATCATAACGTATAAGCTCTTTCCACCTCTTCCCTCCTCCCGCCTTCCCTGCCTCCTTTTTTCTTTTTTTTTTTTTTTTTTAAAGTTGGTAGGCAGCTGTTTTCCTAAAAGTAAATTCAGTGATTAAAACAAAGTGATGTGTTTTGGAGAACAGTATACTCAGAGATCCAGCCACTAGGATTTCATGCTTGAGCTGTGGATTTTGTACCACTGCTTCAATATCTTTTTAAACACGGGTCAACAGAATCCTGCAAGAAATAATTTTGAATTCTGCATGTTGCCTCTTCGGAACAGTAATTTATTGCATATTTACAATTCCACTTAAAGAAATAGATGTAATGTGGCCAAGTTCATCTTGCATTTCAAATTCCCAGCAACTAAAAATTCTGTTCAGTGTAAGTTTAGAAATCCACAGCAGCATTTAAAAGATGCCTTTTAATGTGATGTGAGCAATGCCTTGTCTGTATTTCAGATCCTGTTCACTCATTGCTTAATTCTAAGTTTTGAAGTGAAAGATCAGAGAATTAAATATATTTTTAAAAAATCTAAACAAGTATACTGGGGCATTTCTTTTTATTATTCTGAGCTGCATACAACTTGTAGTTTTGTCTTTGCATGTTTCAGTGCATTTGGTTTTGTTATCTCTTCCCACATCAGTGTCAGATGACAGTGTGTATATATATGATACACTCCACCCCCCCTATCAATGTACTGGTCCCAACTTTTTTTTTTCTATTAAACAATGTCATAAGCAACCTTGTTGCAACAATAATTTCATTTCTACAAAGTATTTGCCGGCTGAAGCTGCTGGAGTGGAGTGTACTTTATTATAATAAAAGTATTAGCATAAATATCTTTAAGAAAAAGACAAAAACCTGTACCCTCAAAGCTGCACCTCTTCAGTTAAGGTAATCTAATTGGCTTTGTCCTTGCTAATACCTGTGGCAAAATTGTGGTAATAGGCAGTGTTACTTTTATCACTTTCCCTAAAGTACCTTGTTTAGTAGGACATAGGGTAAAAATGTGAATTGTAATTACTGTCAAATTACTGTTGAAATAGCCTCAAACCATAGCATATTTTTTAATAAATGTGTAATATTTTACCTTTAAATAGGCAATAGTGGCTGTTTGATGATAACTTTTCCCATAACATGAACAGAATCTTCCACCTGGTGTTTGTGTATCTTATTGTTGCACATTAGATTGCCTTCATCGTCTGTTAGAACTGATTTCCCTGTACCACTTGGTGGGAGCACTGTGGGATTGCAGAAAGGCATTTGCTTTACAACAAGGCACTTACAAAACACTGATAGGAGAAAGAAAGGTGGGCAAAAGCAATTTATTTGATTTTTCCTTATGAAAAATATGCATTAGAGACCTGAAGTTGCAAGAGGAAGGGAGAATTAAAGGAAGAGGGAATAAGTACCAGAATGTTTATGAATGAAGACAAGAAGAAGAAAGTAGAGTCATAGTGTTATTTTTGATCTCTGGAATGCTTGTTCTTCAAATTGCTGTTAGATTAATAATGAGATTAGACAGAGGTTCCTTGAAAGAACAAAATTTTATGTCCCCACTAGTGAGAATTTAAAACATACTAGATTTAAACTTTTCACAGTGCTTTCTGAATACTCTTTCACTCTGAAACCCATTTTAAGTTTGGATTTTTTTGGCAATGATTTACTAACCTGGTTCATAAACATGACAATTTTCCTTGTCTTACTCAGCTAGATGAAGAATGATATTTTGTAGTATATAAAAGAAATTATAGGAGCCAGTGTATGCTTATTTATTCAAGCTCTGTCAGAGACCTTTGGCATCACTCTGAATTTGCACAGATAAAGGCACAACGATGTAAGATCTTAGTCCTTTGCATAAGGACTGAAGAAAATATATTGGAAATAGTAACAACTAGTATTAACCTAGGGTATAGTATTGCCATGACTGTTTTCAAATAGCAGTCTGTAATTAGCAACAAAGGTACCCATACAGTTTCTTTTATTATTTTTCTTTAGCTAAATTTCAGTCCAGAGCTACTGGCAGCAATCTAGTCCTTATTTGTAGCCCATTGGAGTTAATGGCTCTTGCTGACCAGTGAACTTTGGATCAGATTGTTAGGAAGTGGTTAAAATTTGTGGAGCTTTAGGACGAATGAGATTTAAAATGACACTTCAGAGACCAGAAGGGTCACCTTTCTGAGATGGGAGACCGTGGACACCGGCAACACTCAGAAAATATGGGAAGAAAACAGGCAAGTTCTGGAACAAGTAGTGTTAAGCTGACATGGCAGTAGGGAATGTATTTAAAAGGCTGAATGAAATAGTGGATATAGAAGTTGTTCAGTGCCTTGGAACAAGAATCAGAAGACAGGGAGCAGTCAGCTGCAAAGAAAGGAAATTATAAAAATGACTGACAGTAAAAAAATGTAATTGATTGTATTCATCATTCAGGATCAGTGGGCCTGGCAGAGTTAATGTTTCCATTTTCAGCACTAAAGATATTGACAAATTGCATTATATCTGTGGAATCTGTTTGCATTCTTTGGTCTAGCTACCTAGGGTAAATATTTACATCTTGTTCATTGCTCTTGAAGTACTGACTTGTAATATGACAGCAGTGTCAAGATACTTTGCAGTCTTTTTTTCTATGTCATGTTTCAAGCTTTCTGTTAGCTATCTGAATAACAGTACTATAGAATTTCTTTAGCTTAGATATGATTCTCTTTTTGAAATGCAATCTTTTGGATTGCCTTGAGACTTAACATTTTATTAAAAATTCAATTTGTGTCCTCTAGAAACACAGAGAGCGTTTGTGAAATGTTTTCCTGTCATGACCAGAATGTTTACTGCTTATTGGCTGTGCATATTGGTAGAGGACTCTAAGGATGGGTAGGAAAATAGGTTTTGCTGCCATAAGATTTTTTTCTCCATCCTCATCTTGTGTCTCCAGAGGACTTTGTTTTCATTTTTTAGCATTCTTTTTCTTCTTTCAAGTGTTATGTTTGTGTAAAATGAGGGGAGAAAAAAAAAAAAAAAACAACCTAAACCAAAACCCTCATAACATGTTTTTTATGGCAAAATGCTATTGATCTGTATAGTGGATTTCCGGTTAAGAGCAGGATTCAACAAGACATGGCCTTTGGAGTGGGACAAGAAGTGGTGCTTGGTCTGTGCTAGAATTCTTAATTATCTTGCCTCATTTTACTTAAGTGTCTTTCATATGCAGGTAAGTAATGTGCAAAACTGCCAGAGTTTATAGACCTGTTTATGTGATGTATTGGACGTCTGTAACTCCAGCCGTGTTTGCTGGAGTTGGGGGAACACTGTCTCACACAGAGCATCTTGTGGGATCAGGTGCCTCAGCCTGCCAAGTTCCCTACTTTGCAGCTACAGAGGAAGCAGTGGTCTGGGAAAGCTACTGCTAATCTCAATATTTAGTTATTTTCTGTGAAAGATTTCTACTAGAGTAGTGTATGGACAGTATCCTGCCCATAATTATACTTGAATGTGACAAACATTCTATGTGCTGCTGCTTATGCTGTGAAAACACTCTGCTTCCTGCTTTATAACCCAGGAGAAACATAGAAGTCCCAGTGCCAAAGAAGTAATCCAGAAATACTTAAGGAGGTATGACTGGGCTACAATGCTGAGGGAGTTTCACTGCAGAACTAAGGTCTAAAGGATAATATTACGACCAGAGTGTGATCAAGTGCTGCTGTTAGTTTGAGTGTCTGTTTCCATGGCAAGTGTGGAATTTATTTGCTTACCTTATTAGTATGAAATATTAAGCTTTTCTGTTTTATGAGTTCAAATTTGATATGTGAAGCTGCCCTATCTTCATGGATCTTCTGACTCAGTATTAGTTTGATCTGTCAGAGTTTTTTACAAGTTTATTGTCAAGAAAATTAATGAATACTGACTGGGAACAGATACTTTACTGAACTGCTAGTAAATCAAAAAGAGAGTAGTGTAGATGTTAGGCTGAAAAAAGGGAATGAACTAAGAATCTTCTGTTACTGGGCATATCCACAGATTTGTACCAGATTACATAGATAGAATGTATACAGATATAAACTGCCGGTGCTGTATTCTTCAAAAGTGGTTGTGGCATTCTACATTCTCTCTTTTGCAAAATACTATTATCTGTCTAAATAATGCAAATCCCTAGTGAAGTTCTATTTTTTACATTGAAATTCAATTGAAATTAAAAATTACTTTATTCATATTTGCCTTTGAGAAATAAGCTAGATTTTTTTTGTTAAAGGATTTATAATTAAGCAGTTAGTGATACGCACTTTCATTTCTTAATTTTAAATATTTTGCATCAAGCACAAATGTATTCAAGTTGATATGTTAAGAAGAACGATAGAACTTCCATTAGCAGAGTCCATTTAGATTAAGAATATGTTTTTTGGGGTTTTTTCATATTTTAATTATGGAGCCTTGGGCATTTCTGATTCTGCAGATGATGCATGTATGTAAAACTGTTTGCAGGATCAGGATTTTAAAAATAAAAGATCTCTCCCTTTTATGTGGCATGAACTTTGGGCTAAAATCAAGGAGTAGGACTTGCCAGGATCAAGACCTCAGCAACAACCTCCTATGGAATTTAATGGAAGGCTCATGTGTCTGATGTCTACCATAAGGGCCTTAATTACATTTTCTTACTTGTACATACAGTAATCATCTATGCAAATTGGCATTTTCCTAGGTAAAGTGGGTTAATGCTTTTCAAACATCCCTTGAGCCTTCTCTTGTGTGTCTGTGTGGGTACATATGTTGGGCACAAATAAAAAAGTTGGAGTTTAATGCTGCAGAACCAGTATCTTCAGCTATTTTGACAGGAACTCAGGTGGAATTTGGAACCAGTGTGGCTACAGCAGGAAAGGGTGGAAGAATTTGCAGTTAAACTTCAGGATGTTCAAGGAAGATATTCAGAGCTAAGCTTGAAATTCCATTCTTTCTCTTCTCCAAGGTGCAAGAGAGTGAGTAACTGTGCACCCCTAACACATAAAACCATTCACACTTTGGAGATCCATGCTACTGCCTAGGTGAAATAGGGTGAGTAAAATATGCAGCGTCTCATCAGCCTTAAGAAGCAAAAAATTTTTCAGTTTAAACACTATTTGAATACAGTGTGGCATTGGCAATCCATTTTAAAGAGTCCCATTTTAAACTGATAAACTAAACAGCATAATGTTTATAAATGGGAAACCTCAATAAGCCTTCTTGTTAATCTCTATACAGCAGAGGTAAGAGCTTGTTCCCAGTTTGCGTAAATAAAAGAGTAACCCTGCTTCAAGAAAATTATCATGGGGTAGAATTTGGAAATAAATGAAGCAATCCAACTCCAGATTAATTCTGATGTGATACCATTACTACTGCAGGTAAATAAATGGCAAATACCTAACAGTGTGAATAAATACAAACTTCTGTATTGTGACACTTCTTCACAGCAGAGTATTTTATGCCACAGAAGGAATATTCCTTGTATGTTATTCAATATGAGTAAACATACCACAATCTGGTCTCAAAGCAGATCTTTTCTTCCATATGTTCCTATTGTTTCCATATGCCCTTTCTGTCAGCTGAAAGCAATATAAAAACTAAGTCTGAAAAATATACTAATTGATTGTAAATATTTAGGCAGAAATTTATATGCATATTGACATATAACTAATAGATGTACTTGTATATACATACAGATTTGCATACTGTGTATTATGCAATACACACACACATGACAAGTCTTGACTATTTTGTTGGTATTGGTAACAAATGTCAGTCATTTCAGTATGTATATTATCTGTGTAACAGATGGGTACCCAAGACTTTGCTGACAGGATTTTAGCACTATTCAAATATTTGTTCTTTAGGGTATGCCATGGTCTTCTGATACCGAGAGAAGTGAGTTAAATATGTGGGGTTTGACATATTGCTACTTACTGGAGGAAAAATATCAAGAAACACTACACTTTGCAATAATGAAGTACCCTTTTAGAACCTACTATGCTGCTACTGACTTGTGTATTCATAAATAAAAGAATGGTCCAATGAAGAATCCATCTATCTTTCTCTTTGGCATCTTTAAATGGATAATGCCACAAGGGTTTTTTTCATAATTTGAATGCGCTTCCACTCAGAGTAATATTTTGGAAACGTATCACTGAAATTAATAATGTTGTTCAGACATGCTCAACTATTGTTGTGTAGTTGTTCTAAAGTAAAGAAGTGGCTGGCATTGATATTTCTTATTTTTTCTCATCTTTCTTTTGAAATTGATAAGTTTATTTCAAAGGCTAAATGGTGTGACTTTGAAAAGCACTTACTATTGATTGGACACTCTCCATTGAATTAATTAGTGATTTTTCACAAAAGTTATTTGGACTACAGTTAGGCTTATACTAACTTCTTTTAGAAGCTTTACTTAATGGTTTTTGTGGACTGGATTGCTGAGAGTTGTACTTCTGAGACCTTGAAAAGTGAAATTTCATTTCAAGAAATAGAATAGCCCTGTTATTCTGTCCTCATCCACAAAGATTTTGTTGCACCTGGTGAAAGACTATGGATCTTTTACTTATACAGAATTCCTTGTCCTCATCAAACCACCTGTGCGTGATATGAGGCCCTTTTCCACGTACAAGCCCATGACTAGAAATCACTGTTACATAGACTATTGGAACTGAATCCTTGCCCAGAGATTTCTGTCATTCCCAGAGGCTGTGGGAAATAAGAGAATAAAAAGCTGAAGCCCTTTACTAAAAATATTTTATTGAAATAAGTAAATATATTGCCACTAAAAGTCAATTCAGTCTAACAGATCATGGACCACCATAAAATTGCTGGTATTTGAAACATTGGACAGAGCATCAGCAACAGCTTAAGAAATTTAGATTGCATGTTAAGGTATGACATCACTGACAGAAGTACCTTAGATGAATGCAAGGACCTATTTATGTTTATCAGAGACTATCTGATACAACTTAATATGACAGAGCCTACTTTAGCATTGGACTCAGACCTCGTTACATGATATGTCAGCCTACTTGGCAGGCTTTCTGGATTAGTATTTTCAGCCTGTTCTGACTTGGTACCATTGATTCTTCAGTTAGGGATAATCAAAGGTCATTAATAGTGAAAAGTTCACTTTAATTGACCCATGGACTCATTTTAATTATGGCAGTATAAAAGAGTGTCAGGTGCTAGACCCCTACACCAAGGGTTAGTTAATATGCAGATTCATCCTGGCAGTAATACTGCCTGGATCCCATTAGCTCTAACTAAGGGCTGTAGAAGAGCTTCCTACTTTTATCTCTCAATCTCAAGAAATAGGGAAAAAAAAAGACAGGTAGAAGAAAAAGGTTCTAAAAAGAAAAGTCATACTCAGCAGAAATCTTGGGCTGATCTTTTATGCTTGTGCTTTGTATACAGATAGAAACATGCAGATAAAACTTCTCTGTGTTAGAAGCACCAATTATAGAAATGATACCCTTTAAATTTTGCCATGCTAGAAGTTGCAGACGTACACTGAATAGAGAGGATAATCTTTTGCTTTTCCATTTCACAGCATGCTAGTAACTTTTCTTAATCTGTAGGAACCCAGAGTTCACTGTCTGCTGATAAGGTACCCCAAGAGCAATAGAAATGTCACATTTTTGCATACTGCAAGAGATCTCAGTACTGAAAACCAATCTTCAGTTTCATTCTCCTGAAAGCCTTAATCTCATACATACCTTTGAACTTTTAATGACTTTCCTAAGAATAATGTCTAAGATAACGAGAAAGGAAATAAAGTAGGAACAAAAAATGTCAGAGAAATAATGTTTCATGTTCATCTGTGGACTATCATATATTTCTTTTTTTCTTCAGATAGGAATAAGATTCCTGTTGCTATTTAGAGAACTGTTTGGTTTGCAACCTTCATAGACTTAAAAAAAAATCAGGTGTGCTTTACTGAAACAAACAATGCTAAGCAAAAGGAATACAGACCTTTTCGAGTTTAAAAGAGTTGTTATATTGTCAGGAAAACTCAATTCACGTTCTTTAACTATTCCAATCCGTATATGAGCTAGTTCCAGACTGAATAGCTCAGAAACATGAAAGAGTTGTTCATTGGTTTTGTTTACAATGTTCAGTGTTTTACAAATATGACCAGTCATTTGTGGTACCTCAGCTTCTCAGTATTTCACTGAAGACCTGTCAGTTTTTTTCCAAATATTGTCAAACCTCTGCCTCCTAAAAATAAAACCCCCAAGCACACTTCAGTTAGAAACTGAACACTGAAGACAGATTATGTGGAGCTTGAAAAATATTACTCATGTATTTTAAAAAGCTTTCATTTATGTAAAATCTTACAAAACACAGAATTCAGTATTCTGTCCTCCTAAATATTAAATATATTAGGATTTTTAAACATACAAGTTATCATAGTGTACTACATGTAAAAAAAAAAGATAACTGCTAAGCAGTTTATCTTAAAAATGAAACCTTTGTGTCTTGAATGCAAGATGTCAAGATTGAAAAGGTATTCTTTAAATCTGATTTATGAACTAATCTACCCCTTCTGGGTGAGGTTTCATTATCATACAAATAAATGTGTCTATGTAGATCAATGCTTGTGGGATCTATTTTTTATAATTTTTTTTTTTTTTGTACTTTTGCAGAAAAATGGCTCTGTGTGATCACAGCTAACCCCGACAAGGATACTGGCATCTCTATTATCTGTACATTGAGTGTGATCATTAACTGCTAGCCAGGAAGACAGCAGTAGAAAAATCAATACGACTTTGGTCAGAGGAAAAATAAGCTAGGGGTGATAGTTGTGGGAATGAGCCTTCTACAAACGACATTTTGTCCAATGTCTGCATGAGGGCAACGCATGATGCAAATGCAACAGAAAGTGGAGATAAAAATCAATTCTAAGACTTACCAGATGTAAAAAATAGTGTTGGAAATGACACAGTGGAACACGTAATGGATGTTCCACCAGGGCTTGTAATATCATAGGAAACTGACAAATGATCGCCAATGCAATAACATTTAGAAATGTCCTTGCCATTCCCATGGTGTCAGTGTCACCAGGTGCTAACATGCAATATAGCCAATCAATCTAGCTATCATCTGGTTGCCGAGAAGCACCCCATGTTCTCTCAGAGCTTGGTGAAATGCACAATGTTGTCACATAAATATCTAATTACCTGATTTTAATTACCAATGTTAACTTAGGCTTTTTCAGTAGTTAATGGGAACGGGATGTCCAAGCTAAGTCATTCTCTGAAGATGCCTGGATCTCTAATGGCTGAAGGAAATGTTTAACATAGCTACGATCTTAGTTTAGCATAGCTATAATTTTAGTCTACATATTGTAGTGAAGTGGGATAAAAACACACTAAAAGGTTCTGATCTCCCCTCCTCCTCCAGTTTTTTACCTAAAAGTTGTACATGAGCCTAAGCTACTCATCTGGACCATGCTCAGAAGGCAACTCATCCTACATCAACATGTATGTAATAAAATCACACGCTGCAAATGCCTTTCTCTCTCCTTGTTCAGTGTTTACACAACTAAGATTAACTGCTGGAGTAGATCACAAAGATGAGAGTAACTGAGAAAAGAATTGTCTTGAAATTACATACTTTCTTCTCTGCCAAACCAATAAATCTTGATCTACTGAGTTGGAGAAGCTGTATGATCCCAGAACAATGACAGTCTGAGATAGATTATAGATAATAGATAAACCCTGTTATCAAACAAACATTAAATTACAACACAGAAATTATGTTGGAACTATAAGCAATATATTAATAAAAAATATTTTAAGAATTTTAAAAGGTCTGCTGAGTCAATTGCCCAATTCTAATCACATAGAGAGAGAGAGACAGGAAAGCCTGCTGCCCCCTAGTAAGTTTAAAGAACTCAGTCAGTTATTTTAAGGATTTCCCAGGAACTGATTGCCAGAGCATCTGGACATTTTACAATAAATTAAAAGCAAATATTAATTACACAACTATCCATTCAGACTGCTCAATGCACTTTAGCTGCCATTTATTTGTCTCACAAAGGACCAACATACTGACACGTTAGTTAATTGAATGCTTGATTGAACAAGTAAACCTTACACTACACTCCAGCCTGCCAAATTTAAATTCTGGTGGCCTGCCAGAGGAATAGTTTTTCACTGTGAGAACCCAGCACTGATATCTTAGAAAATGCTAATCTGATGGCTCTGTGAGATTATAACTTTTCTGAGTTGATACAATGTTAGACGTGTTCTAATGTATATAATGTAATGATATAATATGAGAGATGATTTCCATAACACTTGAAGTTTTAAATATTTGTAATGAAATCTTCAAGCATGTCTGAGAAAAAAATTATCAGCACATATTTATAAATTCCTGTTTTATGCCAATTACAGTAGGGTCTCTTAAAAACAAAAAAGAACAAATACATTCTGTATTTGAGAAAACTCTCAGGTGATTATTGGCATTGGTTTTACCTTAATCTCAGGTAGCATACATGGAGACAGACAGAGAAGACATGGATAAATAATGCAGATTGCATTTGAAAGGATGCTTTGAGCTAGGAAAAAGAAGCTCATAGCCCTCTAAAATTTCAGCTAGGTAACCTTACTAGTAAAGACTTTATTATACTCTGTATTTCCATAGATGACAAGAAGTCCAGTCAGGCAGATATATATTCACTTATCTTCATCAAAACTCAGTTCGATAGTGTTAGTGATAGTACAACAAGGAGAGAGGAGATCACTTTCAGGAGACTGAAATGACAGAAATTAATGTAATCACTTGTGATTGAGTTAGCACACTTTAAGATTAATAACTTACCTTATGTCTTACTCAAAACAATGAAAAAAAATATTTGAAAGTGATGTAAGACATTTTATCAAAGCTCTGAGAAATCTCAGATTCTAAAGTTGAGGTCCTGATGTTAAGCTAATATAAGCTGAAGAAAGATGAAATTAAGACAGAATTAAAGGCAGGCAGAAGACCCAAGTTTGATACCCTTAATAACACTCCAATTCCTCAAGTGATTAATTTCTGCATTTTGCTCATATGTTCAATGATTTATTCATTAACCAGATTCTTGTTTAATCATTTGCAAGCAAAGGAAGTAGTTTGCTCTTCTGTAGCATATAGTATAGTTCACTTTCTTACATCATCTGCAAAGTTTTATTGAAAAGAACTCATGAAGCTCTCACAATCTCCTCTGCTTTATTCCTGTGACATGTGGATTATTGGAGATGTCTGTGGCTCATGAGGGTATGGTGACACAAAGAGTGGATGTTCTGTGAAATCCATTTACGTATAGCAAAAATATTAACTTTTTTGAGGATTGGACGTGGTTATTCAAGTGACTTCACTCTTATGGTTCAAAATCAGTTCACTAGCTGGGGACTTGTCATTGAAAAGTGCTATAAGAAGTCCATCTTTCAGGGTTTGAAACTGTCAGTTTCTGTTAGATGCAACGTCAAATTCATTTCCCCATTTGTGTCTAGTACTTTTAAACTAATTGTCTTCCTGTCCTCAAACTTCAAAGTTACAGTAGCTGTTGCTTTTCTTCAAAGGAAAGATAATCTGATATGTTTTGATGGCAATGCCATTTCATATTCTGTCAATGCAAATCTCTTTGACAAGACTGGTGACCTGTGGGTGAGTGCTCAGGCAGCAGGTGGTAAACCATTTGTCCTCCTCATCATGCTCTTAGATCAGCATATTCCACTCACAGAAGTGGAGAGAAAGGCCACAAACTTTCAAAGACAGTCTTTGGAAAATCACAGAAACAGTAATATATTTGTCTTTTCTAAAGCAGAAAAGCTGTTATTTCTCAGGTACCTTGTTCTTGGTCTGGCAGTCCCTTATAATACACAATTCCTTATAACATATAACATATAATACAAGTATTTTATTATATATTATATATAATGCTTGATATGCTTTAAGTCCTGCCTTTTCCCACTGTCATGCAGCTTTGAATATGATGAAAATTCAATTAAAAATGTTTTTTTGCTGCAACTTGATAAGTGCAATTTTGAGCCAGGCCTGAATGGTTGCAGAAGTAATTCTCATGTGAACAGTATTTCCTGTCCATCAGCATTCCAACTTACCTCACCCACTCACCCTTACAGTCACCCACTCCTGGTATAGTGTGATTGATGATATCCCAAATGCAAAATTTGTGTCACTGTGCAGGGAATCACAGAAAATTCAACAGCATTAAAAAAAGGATGATGTTCTTGCATTCACTTATAACATCATCCTTGAAGGCAAATGTCCTATATTCCTGGACTTTTTCCCAGTGCTGTTCAATACATATAATTAAGGAGCAATTGAATTAAATACATGGACATCATCTGGAGCTGTAATCAGAACCCAAGCCTGCCTGTAGAAGCTGGAAGAATTCAAGCCAAAGCCCATCAAAGTCAATAGACACTCTTTCATCTGTTTCAAAAGGTTTTGAATGAGGGCCAGACTTGCTTCTGAAGCTTTCTCTAGACTCAATTTGTTCATGGCTATAGTCTGCCTGTAGTTGCCATGGCATAGAAATGAAGCTACTTAAAGTGAGGAAGATATTGAAGTGCTAATGCTGCACAGTTCAAAGTATCAAAGGTGAATTTAAGTAATAAAAATTCTAGCTACCTCTCTTCAAGTTCTTTTCTTCACCTCCTGATTTCTCAATATTGAATTTTTTTCATAGCTAACCAAGGCAAGACAATGACAGGAAGCATTTATATATCCTTACTTCACTGCTCAACTGTACTTTTTTCAAGTTTATTGTGATGGTATATGCTCTGATTGATCAGATGCCATCAATCACTTTATCAAATCCCATCAAGTAAAGACATTTCCTATCTAGAAAGACAGATGAATAAAGTATACCCAGATTAAAAACTGATATGCAGAAATCTGAAATGCTCCCTTCATGAATTTCACAGTTGACTGAAAATTATCAAGTGAAAATGGCTGCCTGAGAAATCCCAACACCACTCTATAGTCCCTGCTTCAGCTATTCCTCAGGAAAGATAGAAAAAGGATTAGAGATAAAGCCATGACTGAAACTGCAATGTCATTTACATTAATATAATTTGCACCAGATCTTTATTTACAGACTTGAACATTACTGGGTTTTTTTATTACTGGAAAAGTGTACACATATATTTAAATAACCCCATCTTGAAATAAAACGTGATAATATCTATTCTTGGAAAAATGTAGTAATTAAATTTGGTTTATTAAATTAAGCTAGTTATTCATTCATTAATTCATTCATTATGAGTACACTTTAGAATAAGATTGAAAATGCAAAAAAATCCAAATACTTCAGAAATCCTTATTACTTTTATGAAAACACTTTTTCAGTTGTAAGTAAATATAATTAATTTTATTTCCAGCTTTCATTTGACAATTAGGACATTTCAACAGGTAACCAAAATAAATCTTTTTTCTCATACTTTTAGATATAGCATTAAACTTCTGCTAATTAAATTGTCTTTTCATAAGTTCCTCTGAAAATATTATCATCTCTTGATCTGGACAAATAATGGTGGTCGGTTGGTGATTCTGGTCATGGCATCAAAAACTAAACTATGTAAATATTCACACATAATCATCAAATTTGTATCTTTTATTCCATCAGACATAAGCAGCAACCAATGGTACAGTAAAATCTATCTAGATTTTGGGGTATGTTATACTTTTTTATGCCACATGACAGTAATATGCATTACATTTACATCCAAAAAAAGATAAAGGACAGATATCTGCTGTATTAATGCTAGTTCCTGGACTCTTCATAAGCAAGTAGAAGTACTTTTAAAAAAATATTTAAGTTGCCTATTGCCATCCAGTTTAACATATAGCAGTGAACAGCATAGTGCCTGCTTAAGATTCTGAAGCAGCTGTACCATCTGCTCTTTGATTCAACAGAAGCCATGAGAGCAGACTACATTTTGGGATTTATTGTAAGTCCTCACCCAATAGTTCTCTTCAGAGGTCTGCATAATCTTACCTGGTCAGCTCACTTGGCATCTCAGGCTCTAAAATGCTGCAGATGTCAGCTCTTCAGTCAGCCTTACAATTCATGATTCAGAAGGACTTGCATCAAGACATTGCTCCATGGTGGAATGTCAAATTAGAGCTGAATTTTTTACTTCCATACACCTGCATTCAAGTTCTTATTATTAGGAACCGTAGTATTTCTCTGCTGGAGGACTGAAGGAGGCAAGAGGGAGAGAAGTTAGAAGCAGAGTAACTGTAACTTTTATGCTACACAATCCTGAAGCTTTTCTTGGTAGAAGTGGTGGAATAAAAATATCAGTTCTAATGAAGAGACCAAAATTACTGAAGGAATGAATTGAAACTTTATGGAGCTTTTGGGACCAAATAACATAAGTGGAATGGCCATCAGACACTGTTTCCTATCAATGCCTGTTTTTTTCATGTGATGATATCAACCCTGGAGACTCACTTTTGCCTATTAAGTTTGCCAAGGCTGCCTATTTTGTCCTTCTCTGTGTGCATGTGTATGATTCCTTATTTTTAAGTTCTAGAAGACTCTAGAAGGAAAAAAAAAAACAACCAAACAAAAAAGGGGTTGGCTGTAAAAATAAGCCTGACTTTTGTCTTGATCCTTGGTAGATTTTTCCAATGCTGCTGTAGGATATATACTGAAGTACTGACATAAACAGCAAATGAAAAAAGCAACCCAAGCCCAGCCCTCTGCCCCATCTTCCCTACCCCACCCTGACATCCATTTTTTTATTCCCAGGGTCTACAGTTTTCCTGCTAAAGTCCAAT
The DNA here is from genome assembly GCA_013397375.1 of Toxostoma redivivum. NCBI lineage: Eukaryota > Metazoa > Chordata > Aves > Passeriformes > Mimidae > Toxostoma > Toxostoma redivivum. Next base: position 284,425 of record VXBI01006927.1, read on the forward strand.
AGATTAGAGAGTCATCTAATGGACCAACAAAGGAATTTTTAATAAATTTACTACTCTAAGGGTTCTTGCTGGTCCTCAACTCTTACAGGCTACCTCAGACACTGACAGCAGATGGGAATCAGGCAGGAGTGGGTGAAGTGGTTGTTGGAGAAAATAAAAAGGGAAATTAAATCCTGTCCTCTGCTGCAGAAATAAAACAGTGCACTATCTCAGGGTCATTTTAAAGTTAATGTCAGCTGAAAATTTCAGCATGACTATATCAGCCACTGTAGAGTACTGAGAATTAGAGTCAGCTTGACCATAGCAATTATTCATGATTTGGTGACACCAAAGGCTTAACATAAATTTTATATATCCATGTAACTGAAAGGTAGAAAATATTCAGGGCAGGGAGATTAAAGTCTTAGGAATTTATCTTTTCAGTTTCCTTCTGTACGAACACAATGCAAATCAACAAATAAGCACTAGGCATTTCCCTAGGTTATTAGTTTTTATACTTTGTTCAACTGAATTGTATTCCCTGAAGTGGGCTTCCTCTTCCTTTGATCAATAAACTTTTGAGTCTGTACATTGAGTTTAAAATTTCAAACCGTAAACCCCAAACTTTATATTATTTACATTAAATTTTAAATCCATTTTTTCTTACTACATTAATCCACATCTTTTTCTAACTCACTAAGGCATCTTTTTACAGTGACCAACACCAGAGGCTGTAAGGGAATATGCAGATATTTATCTTTTTCTCTTCCATTTTTAAAAAAGGCACAATATCCTTTCCATAACATTAATTACAATTGATTATAATTCTGAACACCAGAAAACTTACAAACACCCATTTCCTATTTGTTTTATATCAAATTCCTGTCTGAGCATTTACCATTTTTTGATATCTTGCCTCCATTTCTCATGTAAAATCAATTCTTGTTCTATGATACAAGAATTTCCCAATATACTTTCAATATATTACTAATGATTTTCTAGCCTAATATTTTTTTTACCATGCTAAGGAAGGGATATATGGTGGGTTTTTAATGAGTTTTTCTAGGTCTAATTTTTATGGCTGTCTTCTGAGTCCTTCCATTTAGTAAAACTTTTATTGTGCCTTCAAGATACCTGATACAAGGTTCCAAATATTCCTTGCTAATTTGGGACACAGGTTTGTAGAAAGACATTGTAAAGCTCCCTGTATACTCTATGATATTTTTGTACGTCTTAATATCTTTCTTGATTTACAAGCAAGTTTGCTTTCTTAAGGCAAATTCTTAATAACTCTTAAATTCTTAAGATAGCTATTAAGAGTCCTCCCAGGTTTTACTTTTTCCTATAGATTATAAAGACTTTTGGCACAATTTTCACAGTATCTGACACAAATTTAGGGCCAGTAAGGAAAGGAAAGATTAAGCATTTTGGAGAGGTATCTTACACACTTATTTCTTTGTTCTCGGAGTCTATCTGCCACATCATGTTGTAAAACTTTAAACTCAAAAACTTAGCAAAATACAGACAAACTTTCAAATTGTTTCCAGATAAAGACTTTTTTTCTCCCACAGCAGTTCAAAATATAAGTTGCATTTTTAGAGGAAAGCAATAAATGAATTGCACGTTTTCAATTATTAGATGTTTAAATAAGCTGTTTGGCCTCAATCCCTAATGGCTGCAATAGTTCAGTGTTACAGAGCAATTAAAATACTAAAAACTCATAAATAAGTGAAGAAAACTTGTCACATTAATTTGAAAGATTTTCTGTGATCAACTATGTAACACTCTACCAGATATATTGCAAAACTATCTGACATATCAGGTTTTTTGTTTGAAAAACATTACATACAGTATTTTAATATCTGCTGTTTCTTTCTTCCATGTTTCTCTGCCTCCCAAGAGCGCATCTAAAGTTTTTACTTGCTGCTTCTTTTGATCTAGGCTGGTGTTCTACAGGTTCACTTAAGCCAGTGAGTTTTTGTTTTCTTCTTTCAAATACTCACATACACATGATTCATATGTGGATGATCCTGAGGTGCTCTGAGGGGGCAGGCTGGCCATGAGAAAAAGGCAGCATAAGTTTTGAACTATCATTAAGCAGGTTTGCTGAGAAAGATGGAGCAAAGCTGCTCCTTTTCTGCTCCCCCAGCTGTAACTGGCTGGCACAGTGGGGCATTCAGCAAGTTGCCAAAGCAGGAAAAGCACAACCTTGGCCACTTCTGCTCATGTGAGCTTACAATAAACCCCACCCAGTGCTGGTAAAGGAGTGACATAGAGTCAGTGTTTTGTTCTTTCACCTTTTCTTGTTATTTTGTCTTTGCTCTTCTGTTGATGATCCATGGGGTCACCTCTCCAGATACCCATTCAGGATATCTACAGCAATCCCACCAAACAGGAACAGACACACAGCTGTAATTAAATTCAGCTTTCTTTGTCAGACAAGGCTAGAGATGTGATGCCAAATCAAGAGATGATAATACCCCTTGCTTGGTGGGAAGTGGCCCATATTAGTTGTATATAATGACTTTTTCATTACACTTATGGACCACTAGAAAGCTACAGGCTCTCCATAGCAGGTTTCTGGAGTTCTTAGGCTCCAAACACACGGGAAAAATCCTGCATACATTTCAGAGAGAACATTCCACATTTTGTCCCAGCAAAAACGTTAACAAATAGCACATTGTGATCTTTATGTATCACACTGATAAAACTTTTCATTCAATTTAACCTTCGAAACATCCTCTCTGTCTCTCCCCCAGATATAATTTGTGAGTTCAGCGGGGAATATCATTATTGAACAATGAGTGTTTCTCAGAAAAAGGACAACATAGTGAGCTTGGAGAATAAGCAGCTTTTCAGTTTTCTCTCACTAAAGCACCCTTGTAAATTTACTTGAACTCTGATGAGAAAAGGACAGCTGCATTCAAGAGGAATACGACCATGTGAGTCACAAGGAGCATTTATTCCCTGAAAGAAATGAGACAGAAAGCAGTTCTTTAAGTCTATCATTAGTAGGGGTTCAAAATGTTGGTGGAGCTGGCAAGGACATAACTGCTAAAAAACTTCAGGGGAGAATAATCTAGTCTTGCCTCAGACATGAAAACATTAACATTTCAGAAGCACCATCACTGTGTGATTTCAGTTTAAAAATTATTTCAAGGAGAGTGCTAGTGTCAAACAGCTGGTACGAATAGACAAGTGGCTTACAAGTGTTTCTAAAGCCTGCTCTTTTTTATTCTTTTTCCTCTTCTTCTGGATTCTTAGGGAAATATATTCTTTGTGTCCATTTATAGCATCTAACATGTAATTATCACTAAACGGACTGGCAGTTGAATCAGACTGTCTTAAGCACTCATGAAAACGATTAAATAAATAAATAAAACCACAGTCTTCTAAGGAGAAAAATGACAGCACAAGAATAATGTGAAATTCAGTCATTAGGGAGGTAAATAGAAGTAGGACTTTATTTTATAAAGATTTGTGATCAGCATTATCCCAAATTACACAGAAAGTTTTTTTTAAAAGTCGTAATGGCAGTACTAATGGCTAGAGAACTGAAAGAGCTCAGCCCACAACATGCAAAAGCTGACAACTTACTTTTATGCTTTAGTGGGAGTGATGCTGTCAGAGGTGGTGGCTAAGAAGCCGTTAGAGAGCATGTGAGCTGCTCTACACACAGGCTGAACATCACTAAAATGTGACACTCCTGTCTCCAGTCATTGAATCTGGTGTAGGTAAAATGTTTCCCTGTCAGCAGAGGAATCTGCTTGTGTTTTCACTGAAGTTAAAGAATATGCCAGGCTGTGGAAGTTTGCAATATTCAGTGCTGACTTCCTTTATACTTTGTTCATCCATCTGTGCTCAGAGAACTGCCCATTTTGGGAGTTACACAGTTCTTATTTTTCCAGGCAAGTGTCAACCTTGATCTGCTGCCAGAATGTTTAGAGGGGCAAACATCTCAGAAAAGGAGAGGTTTATAGAGACGGCTCTAAGTCAGGAAGTAAGAATTAGGCAGAAACATTATTCAGTGCAGGATTTTAATATTTGGCCTATGAAGATGTTAAATATCAGTTGCAGACTGTGAAGAAAATGGAAAATCTAGATCTTCTGTAAATCCATATGGGATCAGTAAGACAACAATGACTGTAAAATCATTATTGTTACTATTTTCCTCATCATCCCTCCCAGTCTGATGTCAGAAGGCAGATTGAGGGGTGAGAGTCACAAACATCTGGACCTGTGGGAAGTAGCTTACACTGGCCACTACCAGTGGCTCTGAGTGTGCAGAGATCCACAACTTTTAGAGACCTGAGTCTTCATCTTGATTGCAAAAGGGGTTTCTGCACCTCACATGACAATAATTCAATAGATATGTCTCTTCTTAAACTCTCCGAGACTTTGAAGTAGCCTTGGTAGCCCAGTAGGGAATCATATCCAAGTGTTTTTCTTCCACACTTGAATTATATCAGCAGAATTTAAAGGGAAAACAATTACATGGAGAGTTGTGTGTCTGATCAACGATTCATGTTAGTGTCTGGCTAGAGACTGGTGGTTTAGTTTTAATTTTAAAAATTTGTTTATTGTCAAAACTCTTTCCCCTTCAGGTACTTTTTATTGATGCCCTGTTTCTTCTTCTATGCATTTATGAAGATTTAATATCATTACTGCATGTTGAGAAAGAATCCTCTCTGTGTAACTTATATAACAAAAAACCCCATAAAAATTCAGGAAGGGAAAAGATGAATATCCAATATTTTAAAACCGTTTGAATATGGAAAGTATCATCATAAAAACAACAGATTCTGGTGACAGGCAAAGCAACACACACATTCACTGTTTAAATTAAATGCTTGAAGGCTCTAAGATTCTTCTGCAAACCTGCTGTTTTTCCTGTGTGAATCTGGTGTTTTTAGCCTTTGTAATTTTGGAATACACTGACTCTATTTTTCAATGAAATGACTTATTAATCTACAGAGAAGACTGGGCTTTTTAATGAAACCAGTAGAACTTAGATGTAAACTACTTTCTGTCTTATATTTTTGCTAGGAAGATGGAAATAGATCTATTGAGATATTTGAGAACTTTTGTTTGTAATTATATGTGATTACTATTTACACAATGATTCTTCAAGGGAATTCCATTTATTTATGGTTTTCATCTGCCACTGGAAGTATATAAATCACTGTGCCTTGCTGCATTGTTGTCACACAGCTAAGATGCTGCAGAAGCCAGCCTTTATCCTCAGAAGGGCTTATGATCATGGTCTTAAAGTTGTCACAAAGCTGCCAACATTAAAATACTTTTATAAATCTTTTTACTAACCTGTGAAACATTTTGGTTTTGCTATAATGTGTACATTACATACATGAGTTTTTCCTTCTTTAGCCTCAAAGAATTTAGTTAGTATAAAATACTAATGGGTATCATATTATGGAAAATGTAAAAAAAAAAAAATTAAAAGTCTATGCAGACATAGCCTCTTCCAAAATGGACTTAAACTTCAAAGTAGAGAACAGCTCTGAGATTTCAGTCACTCCACTATCTGTCAGACTCCTATTCATTTTACTTGAATCAGGCACTTTACAGTTTCTTAATAGACAAAGCAAACAACTTTCCATAATAATACTCCAGAGGCAAAGATTGTATAATGCAATCATGCACATTTCTTTTTAAAACTATATGATTTTGTTCTGTTGATTAGGAGTAAAGATATTCCTAGCAGTGAAACTTGAAATGTAAAAATTGCCCAATTCACTACTCACTCATCTTCTGAGCCAACTGTTTTGTCTTTCATTCCTTTTCTTTTTTTTGGTTATTTAACACACATAATGCTCAAGCCCAGCTGGTAGACTTACTCAGGAGTCATTTTTTCTGCTGAAAAATAATCATGCAAAACTATCTTTGATGCTTACTGTTTTCCAGCAAAGGAGACGAAAATTATTTGCAAAAACTCCCTGCTATATGCCTAAAGTGTTTGCTCAGGTGTACTTTTTGTAATCTGAGACTCATGGGAGGTAATGGTCTGCACCTGCACAACTAAAATTAAATCAGTTTTGCTAGTGATGTCAATGAAATTAGGATTTAAAGTAGCTAATTCCCTTGCCAGTCCTCATTGCCTATAGACAGGGGAATAATTCAGGTACATAATCATAGTTGTGCTCTGTTATTTGAAATGTTGCAGTGTATCTGAGACATCAGCCTACAGTTGGCAGACATAACAAAAGCTTTATGCAAAAATCCACTGTCTTCTGGAGTGATGGCTGGAAGCCAAGGGGAAATGGTATCTCAAACAGCACTGAATATCCATATTTCAGAACTTAAAATTCATTGCAGGTGGAAAGGACTTTCACCCAAAGGAGAGAGAATCTAGAATTCTAGTTTCTAGAATTTTTCCATTCCACTAGAACAGGCAAATAAAATAGTGACATTGCTTCTCTCCACTGACTGTGAAGGTAGCCTAGCTGACTCCTTAGTTAGTTTTGGGGTTTTTCATATTGCTAAAGTTACATGGTGCCTCATGTCCCTGGAGTAAGCCTTACTGGAAATCAGAGGAAATTATTTATGTGTGTCTGCCATTTTTATCTGAAAAGCTTGCCTGCCATTTACAAATATCTAAACTCCAAGCAAAAATGAATAAGGTATTTAAGTGTAAATATTTGAACAAGAAGTTTAGTTTGAAATTATTCAAAGCAAAACAGAGCTGAATAGTCAAAGCAACTGCAGCATATTATTGAGTTATTCACAGACAACACAAGTCTTACAGCCCCCAGCTACAAAGGGCTGCTTTCTGAGTTCAAGCTGTTGCATTTCATGTTCTTAGCTCTTGAGGTTCCTGGTTCAGTCTCTGCTGTATTAACCAAGAGTTCAGCTGTCACACAAAGCTTGCAAACACAAAGCATGGAAAGTAAAACTGAGTTCATTAATGATATAGGAGGATAAAGCTCCCTGTGCTAATGTGTTCTATGGTAATTTTCCACCCAAAAGGGTGATTTGATATTCTACACACTCAGCTTTGTGAAAGAAAAAAAGAACCCAAGTGGAAGTGTAAAAAATTTCACATCTCAAAATCAACAAATTACAATCTTCATTTCTTAGGGTGGTATTTTTACCCTCACTGATGGAAAGCTAAACCATACCCATCATAGCCATACTGACTTCAATCAAACTGACCACAGGGTAAGATATTACCTAGCATATGTATTTTGACCTTGCATTTAATTTTTGCTTCTGCCGATAAATCAGAGATGGCACAGTAAAAGCACTGTTTTTTAAGACCCTCTTGTGATCTATCTAAATGAATTGAATGCTATGATTTCAATGTTTCTCTTAATGTTTTGTTGGAAGTGAATGTAAACAAAAAAAGTGTACATAAAATAGTATACAAAGATAACGGGATTTTTTTCTTGAATATTTTTTTACTTTGAAAACTGCAATTTAGGGTTATTCACATTAGGAATCTTCTCAATGGCTCTACGTTTAAAATCCTTTTGGAAGCTATTTTATTAATAGAGAGCAAGAACAGAAACATATATAGTTCTGTTGTTTTTTTTTTTTTTTTAACAGAGAATAAAAGCATGAAGTACTTCAGGAAAGTGCAAATATGATGTATGTTTATGTAGACACAACTCTGAGGAGCAGCAGGACCTGTAAGCCTGACCCATGATGCTCTTGATCCCCAACTCTACTGTCAGCTGGCTCAGGAGCCTGCTCCAGCAAGGCAAATTAATCTATTTCTCCTGCCTTAACCATCAAGCTATGGAGAGATGTCTTCATGAAGAGTATGATTTATCCCTTCCCTAATTTTCTCTAATTATCTGGAACCTTTATTCTCACTCATTGCCTCAATAACACTCATATTCACAGATGGCCCAGAGCCTTTCTGTGCTGACACAAAATATGAAGCGTGAGGAAGGAGTCCTGAGGAATTTACAGTCTCATTTCAGACAAGCAGCAGGTTCCTGTACAGCTGACCAACATCAGTCTGTGGCAGTCCTTGAAGGAAGGATTACAAGTCATGACATTAGCAAGGCAATGCACAGAGAAACCAAGAAGAGCAGGTGCAAATGGAGAAAATAACACTGGCAAGGAGGTTTTCTTTTTTTTTTTTTCCCTAAAGAAAAAAAATAAAATTAATGGAAGAATGTCCCCATATCTATCCTTTGAAACTCTTATATACTGCTCCTATAAAGCAGTAAATTGTTCTTTCTTATTCGCTCTCATTCTTTGTCCTTTTTTTCTCTCCTTCTCTGTCTCTGCCCTTCCCCCCTTTGTTTTTGTTTTTATTTGTTTAATGTTCAGATGTAGCTTGTTGCTAATAATTCAAATTCATTGCTCTGCGAATGCTTTCCAATTAGTGATAAATGACACTTCACACATTTGCTGCTTGTTTGTTTAACAGCTGCCACTCCTCAATATGTATGTTGTAGATATCTGGAAAAATGCCATGTTTGTGTTCTGTACAGTAGCAGGTTGGTTTTTGTGTTGAAATTGTTTTTGAGGAGCACTGTAATGTTCTCTTTATGGTCATTCACTGCCAAATTCAGGCACCAGATACATTATTTTCATTTTCAAGAGATGACATGACAGAAATAACAAGACAATAAATCACAATTATACTGCCTGAGTAAACATCAGAAATGTTGATTAGAGCACAATGATAGCAGCCTCTTCCTTATTTGCTGAAACATATTAACCATCCATAAACACAATTTTGATCTCACATTTAAATTGTTAAATAAACTTAAAATAGGATTATTTAAGGCCTTTTAAAGAATGAGTTGTTGTTGGGAGAGGGGATAATAAATATTCTTGGGCTGGAGTTAAAAAAAATAGTAACATTCCGCACCTGGATAGTGTTGAAATTTCCTAATTTAAATAAGAAGAAACTCTGCACTGTAAAGATCCTTTTGGGATCCATTTTTATCTGCTATGCGCACATGAAGGTATATATATTTCATTATAAATGCATTATAATTCATGCATACAATGACTTTAAAGTTGTAATACACTCTTTTCATTTTTTACTTATGATTTCTCAGTTAGTACAGATTTGTCTTTCTTAGCTATTGTTCTGCAAATTACTTTTCCTTCCCTTATTAAACAAAGACCTAAATAAATTCCACACTCTGAAATATTTGACTTGACACTGTCAATATTACATTTCATAGATCAAGGCTGTGATCACTGAGGCCTCAAAATCAGGTTATGAAGCATCACTGAAAAATTTCAAAGTGTTTGCTTCCTGCTTCTAGTAAATGAGTTTGAGTTCAGCAACAACTTTATTTTCTACCTTTCTATTGTGCAAAAAAAAAAAAAATTGAGAAACTGTACTTTTGATCAAATAAATACCATATACAGCTGTAACTGAATACTAAATTTAGTGTTTATAACACCAGTGCATAAGCCTTTATGTGCTTGATTAGTCTGATTACTTTGAGCAAACAGAAAGTTACTTCTGCTGAGCTGATCCAATCCAAAGCACTTGGATCCACTCCTGCTACTTCTGGCTTCTAATTACTTTATAGATGGCAGTTATTCAGCCCAATGTAGGAAACTGAAGATAAGTGCCTAAATTAGGGATTGATGCTTTTTTTTTTTTTCAAAACATGTATAATTTGGAAAATGTAATGTCAAGATTTTGAGATGTATTTTATCAATGACTTAGAATTTAATAACAAAATATGAAGCCCGATATAGGGTCTGTAGCACAAATAGGGGATCAAAAATAGAAAAAGCATTCACTAGATCTTTTAGTAAAATTAAATATATAGATAGTTTCAGACCAGTATGCACTAAAAATAGTTAAGAGTATTTGACAGATTGGAGTTTGTTTATATGTAGGCAGAAATGAATGTAGAGCTGAATTCAGAATCAATTAATAAACTGAAGATAAACAAGTTTCAAGGGCCACATGGAATCACTCAAGAGTTCTAAATTAACTTAATTATGATTACATACTTCATATTTAGACATGTGAAATTCTAATGGTGATTGGTAACTATTACTTGCTGGTAGCTGAATTTGGTAATAGAATGAGAAATTGACCTTTAAGAAAAGGTTTGTGGGCTCCTGCAGAGTCAGACAGTTGAAAAACTAAGAAAATATATATATGGATAAATATGACATACAGAGTTCAATATCAATAATTTGATATTTTTCTTGCAGAAGAAAGCTGTGCCTCACAGAGCTATAAGTTTGTGATGAAGTGAAAGAGCACGTGAACATAGGTGATCCATTCAGACCATTCAGACTTTTATACACAAGGCGCTTAACAAGCTTTTCACGACATAGTTCATAAAAATGGTTCTTAGAAAAATGAACTATCATTGGTCAGAAACAGGTTTGACTTACAGATAAGTAAGTGTTTAAAATAAGAAAATAATTTCAAGAAAACAACAAAAATAAAATCATAGAGGAAGAAAGTCAATGCTAATGCTAGTTAGAGTTACAGAAGTGAATGAGTAATAAAAGATATAAGATATTAAAGATATTAAAGATATTAAAGATATTAAAGATATTAAAGATATTAAAGATATAAAAGATAAAAGATTCAGTGTTGACAAATGCAAAGTAATAGACATGGGAAAAACTATATAAAATGATAGGTTCTAAATTAGCTATTATCAGTTAGAGGATAGATTTCTGGAGTCGTAGATATTTCTTAAGGAAATGCCTGCTTAACAGAAGTCAAAAAGGAAATATAAAGTTAAGAAATTTTTAACAAAGAAATTGTGAGCAAAACAGAAAACTTGGTATTTACACTGTGTGCAGCTGCATCCTGAGCCCTCTATATAATATTTCTTAAAGGACAGACCAACACTAAAAAAGCTAATCTAAATAAATAAATAAATAGGAAAGTAAAACCAATGTAAATAACTATTTCAGACTCTTTTAGTGGGACACTAAAATCCACTTCAGCAACTACCTTATATGCTACTGCAAGAAGCTGGACTGCCTCCAGTATTTCTTATACTTTTTTTAACTTTTTTTTTTTTTTTAATGGGGTTATTAGCAGTGTCAAGAGCAAAAGAAAAAGGGTTCATGCAAAGGCTGACTGAAAACATAGAAAATAATAATTCACAAGTCATCATACTTAAGGGGGAATACATCTTTCTCCTGTGACCATCCAGACAGACTGAGAAGACTCTTGTCCTAATTAAGAAAAATAATTCAAGATTTCCAAAGTTGGGCAGCATGATGAAATCCCTTCACCTTTCTTTATATCAAAGATGAACTTGTTAACATCAATCTTCATAATTTTAATTAAGAAATTTTTTTTTTCTTTCCTAGTTCAAAAATGAACCAAATATGTTCTTAAGCTTTCCAAACTCTTTCACTTATACAATGAAGGGATAAATTTCTTATATTCTGAACGGACTAATTCTTGAGTAAGCTGCAAGCTCTTTTATGCTAAAAACACTGAAGCAAACTCAACAGGACCATCTTAGTAGTAAATTAATTGAAGTGACAGACATAAGCTCAGTGTACTCCAGACAAAAGGTCACCATGACAAATTACTTAACTTCTCTAATTCAATAGATGACTCTAATGGGAGTTACAGTGGGTCCCAAATTGGAATATTGTTGCAGTGGGGGGCATTATTTCAGTGGAGTGATAAAAGCCAAATATTTGCTGCAAGTATTTAACATATCATCAGTTGCTGGAAAAGAAATTCTTTGCAACACAAAAAATTAGGGAATCATCAGCTGTCCAATATTCACGTGAGCAGTTTGCTTGAGCACAGTACATCAGGACAGGGGAACACAAAACCACTGACATTTCACTGACTGTAGTATTTCATACTGATATCTGACAAAAAAGCCACAAAACTTCTTTCAGTGAAAGGTTTACTTTTAAATGGCAGGCTTTTTTTTCTTCCTTTAATCATGTTTCATTCAAATTGTCCTTGGAGACCTATAAGATTGCTCTCAAGTCATGTACTGCTCTTCTTATCCGTTTAGTATCTCACAGAATTGTCAACAATTTCCCACATGTTAAAGCAAATCAGCCATATGGATACTGAAAAAGAAATTTGCTTTTAAACATCCTCTTGATCTGGAGAACAAGCATCCTGAAATCATGATCTACCAGAAAAAATATTCTGAATCTTCCAGACTGGCCAGGAAAAAAACTGAAAGCACAACACAGAAGTCTATTGTATTATAAAGATCGGTTAAATAATCAGGGGCTTGTTACTGGCACTGAATGTTGCAACTTAGTGAGGTAAATAAAATACAGCCATTTGGGAAAACACTGCAAGCATCTAAAGGTTAGAGAAAATAGTCCCAGAGTCAAGTGCCAGACTGTTTGAAGATAAGGTGGTTTATAAAGCAAACAATTGTGGATGTAAGTGTTTGAGTAGTTGACACAATAAAAAATTATTTCTGACAGTTATTCCCAGCATGAAAAGGGGAAAAAATATTTCTGTGACATTCAGTATGGCATAAGATCATGTTGCATTAATTCTACCACGCAAGCTAATACAATGTGTCATGATGAGCATGGTGTAGAGTCAAGGACATCATGGCAGTGCCATTCCTCTGGTTGTACCTTGGGGAAGAAAAAAAAAAAGAAGAGGGAGTCTTAGGAGAATTTGTAAAGTCCAATTAAACAAAGGGTTACCTCTAAAATCATATCTAATTTCAATTAAAAATAGGTTTAAGCTGGCCACAAGTTGTGCTGTTCATGGCTCAGCAGATGTTTATATGGGTAGAAAAAAGATATGGCTGTGAGTTGCTCAAGCACCTTCAGTAATTTAAAAATTAGGTTTCTGTTTTAGGTTACTTAGTTTTCCAGTTATTTCCAGCTATTTGCAATATTGACCACTTTGTAAGTTCAAATCACAATCATAATCTCCAAATACTTGTCTGAGGGTATTTCTTAAACGTTTCCTGATAGCTGAGCTCAAACCCATGGGTTTGTTAGTACAAGTAGCCCTACATTTTGCTGGATTAAAAGTGAGTGCTGGCATATTTCTATGCAGAATTCCTCAGTCAGTATAGGAGGACTTGTGATTGGTGCAGAATTTCACCTCTCATGTGTGTTTCCATCAGAATTCTCTTTCTCCCTCAAGTCCAGCAGCTTGCAACTTGTAGAACTCTCAGAAAGCAATGTTGTATTAAGATTTGGCAGGATCTATGTGCATTTGCACCAGAGTGAAGATCACTGTCTGTCTTGCATTTCAAAAATCCATAAACCAAATCTCTGAAGAAACAGCAAAATCCCTTATGCCCTCCATCCAAAGGAAAGACAAAGACTTAGAGGGTTTCCAATGTAGCTCCAGCATCTTACATTTACATAAGAAATAGTTCATTAGCACAATGGAGGAGAAATAAATAATATAGTCATTTGAACATCTCTTTAAATATGTTAAATTATTTTCTCAGTCCCAGATGGTCTCTTCAGGGAAATTAAGTGTTAGGGGAAAAGAAATTAATCTATTTAATCTATTTTACTAGAAATAATCACAGTAAATTAATACGTGCTGATTTTCAAAATCAGCTAAAACAATAACAATCAGATTATATCAATTATTTTCTGTTCTGTGGTACACATACAACATCATTTTGGCAGGCAATCTGGGAAACAGAAGGAATTGAGGAGCTAAAGTAATGAAAACAATGTAGCAATATTTATAGGTAGACCTGATTATAAAGCAGAAAATCTCGTTCATTAAAAAAAAAAAAAAAAAAAAAAAAAAAAAAAAAACAAACAGCATATTGTTAAATGTGGTTTTTTCTACCTATGTTGAAAGATTTTTCTCCTAATATAACACATTTAAGAGAGAAAAGGATAGATTTCAGAACACTAGGATTAGTAGGCCTATTCCTGAATCCCTAATTTGTCCAGCTGATGCTATAGTTATACAGCAGAGGCATCAGAGCAAATTTTGACATCAACAATCTTCTCCAATGAATTTGGAAATCTGCATGGCCTAGAATATCTAAACTACTTGGAACTTTGTTCACCTACAGCTTGTTTTGTTGTCTAAGCAGGCACAAATATTCAAATACTATTTTACAGTCTGTAGAGTCAATCTACCCTCAGTCTTGGAATTTAAACCTGGATTTTGATGTTTGATGTGGAATTTTATCAGCTAGGAGATTGTCTTTTTCTAAAGTTTGTGCTAAGAATCTTTACTAGATGCTCATGGGTTTTTTCATTAAATGTTATGAAGATAGTAATCAGGAACAGAAAGATAAGCAGTACCCCACATCTTTAGACCCACTGTTGCTCAGCACTGAAAGAATAAAGTCATACGGTGTTCAAATTCTCAGCAGCTTGAAAGTCTACTTTTCTCAGTTTTGAGATCTAGAATATCTTGCTTGCTTCCTCCTAACATCTTTCCTTTTTTATGGGAGATGAATTTAAATTGTGATAAGACCCAAAGTATAGTAGTTTGAGGGTTAGGCAATCAGGAGAAGAGCTGCCTTCCTGAGAGACCTAAACAGGCTAGAGGAATGGACTCATGAGATTCAGCAAGGATTCATGTTCTGCACCTGGGAAGGGAGAAATTCATATTGATAATGTCTGGGAATGGGTTGAGTGGGGATGAGCTCTGCCTCAAAGATGGACAGCAGTGTAAACATGATTCAGCAGTGCACCCCAATATACTGGGCTGTATTAACAGGCCAGTGACCACAGGGTGGTTGTGGGGCTGGAGCAGTGCCCTGTGAGAGCGGCTGAGGAAATGGGGCTGGAGCAGTTGGAGAAGAGCTGGCTTTCAGGGGACAGGACAGCAGCTTCACAGTGTCTGAGAGGGTCATCAGGAAGATAGAACAGTGGCTTTGTAGCTGTGTATGGTGGAAGGGTGAGTGATAACATCATAAACTGAATCAGAAGAGATTCCATCTGGAGGTAAGACTCTTGAGGATAGTCAAACAGTGGAACAGGTAACCCAAAGAATCAGGAGAGATCTTGAAGACCTGATGGGATAAAGTTCTGAGCATCCTGGTCCAAAATCTATGTTGAGCAGAAAGCTGGAGTCAATGACCTTCTGATCTCCACTCCAAATTGAATAATCAGACTAGATCTCACATTCCTGGCTATCCTATTAGAATACAGATTTTCTTTAAATAGTAAATAGGTGAAATATTTTATTTGCTGAACTTTAAACATCCAATTTTGTTGACATTTGCGTGCATTACAGTTTTAGTGCAGAGAATGAAAAAAATGTGCATTCTTTAGGAACACTTGCCCAAGTGCAGCATAACTTGAAAGGTAAGTTGCAAAGAACTCATTTATCTAAATATTCATGTTTACATACAGTACAGATGATGACAGATGTCCACTAAAGCTCTGAAGTCAATGAAGAAAAATGGGCAATTCTAGGTACAATTCAGTATTTTCTGAAGTGGATATGCAAAACAGACCTAATGAAACATGTCCTAGGATTTATTATTTCTCTCCACTCATCATAAAGTGTATTTAAGGTGATTAATACAGCCACGGAAGTTTACATGCTGCACACCAGAAACGAGGTGCTATGAAACCTAAAACAAAAAACAAACAAACAAAAAAAAAAAAAAAGAAAAGGCACATTACTGCAGTTTTGAACAAGTGAAAGAACAGAAGAATATGGTTGAATAAAATTGAAACTTTTCTTAAACTTTCTGGTAAAGTAGATCAGTTTACATTTTGCATACCATTTAATTTTTTTATTTTAGAGGGAACAAAAAGCTAAGTTAAAAAAAAGAGATAAATGTAAATTTAATTCTGCCATCAGGGGAAATATCAGGCATTCTCCACCTAGGCTTTGCATCCAGTCTGTCCAATGCCTTTCTTAAAGTCAACACCTAATAAAAGTTGGATCTAATGAAAAGAAGATGATGTGTAGAAAACGTGGTCCTACTGTTTACAGTACTTGTCAGGAATGAAAGAACTGTATTTTCATAGTATCCTCACTCTAAGCAGGTTTGATTTAATTGTTTCCACTTCCTAAGAAAGTACTTAATCACAGAATAAACTGAGTTGGAAGGGACTCACAAGGATCATCAAGTCCAACTCCTGGCCCTGCACAGCTCCATCCCCATTTATCACACCCTGTGCCTGAGAGCATTGTCCAAACACTTCTTGAGCTCTGTCAGGCTGGTGCTGTGACCACTGCCCCGGGGAGCTGTTACTGTGCCCAAACACCCTCTGCCATTTCCTAATATCCAACCTAAACCTGCCCAGACACAACTGCAGGCCATTCTCTCAGGTTCTGTCGCTTCTCACCAGAAAGACGAGATCAGTGTCTTCCCCTGCTCTTTCCCCACTTGTGTTCTAGCATTTCTAGGTCATGCTCCTCAGTAAACAATTTGTAGCTACAAGGATGCAAGATCCATAATATTCCTGAAAGGGACTAGGTGTCATAAACCAAATTTCCACTGAAGAAAGTGGCATACTTGAAAGAAATGGCTGTAAAAAAATGTATTTCCTTCAACTGAGCCTTTTATACTAGTTGTTTACACAGTTGCAGGAACAGAAATCAAAACAGTAAGTAGGAAATGGCAAGAACCATCTTTGCATCCTGATCTCTTCAGATTCTTCTTATGTCCTGACTTTCATGTATCTTGTGCACTTAAAGGTGTAAACTTCAAGTACACTTCACTTGTGAAAACGTTTTTTCAATGGCTTAGCACTAAGAGAACTCTCCTGTCCTCAAAAAGGACTCTTTTTAATTATGGGAATTTAATTCCCTTCAGGCCAAACTCCTCTTCTTAGGTAAGTATGTGATATAACAAGCTCTTCAGTGATCTGTCACCAGCCTCATGTTTTTCCTACTGGTTCTTATAGCCACATTCAAGATCCTGGTGAAGACCATAAAATACTTTCCTTTTAAATGCATTTCTTTCTTTACAATTTAAGACATTTCCGCTCATGCTTTTGTATCTGTAGCCAGGCATCAATGAAAACTTTGGACCATCCATAAAAGCAAAGGTTATTTATTTGTGTGGGAAAATATGTGATGATGTTTTAAGCAGAGTTTGGGTTCTTCTCCCTCATTTAAGACAGGATTTAAATTTAAATTTAAATTTAAACAGTTTCTTGAAATTGTCATGTCCTTATGCCCTAGTTAAAACATAAATTAGTATTAGCAAAAAAAATAAAGGTAGATACCCATGATGATCACTAATTTTCAGCCAAATTTGTTTCTGGACAGTTGTAGGGTTTTGGGGTTTTTTTTTATGATTTATATTAGTGTTCCTCATTCTTGATGTTTGCCACAGTACAAAGGGTTTTTTGAGAAGTTTCAGTAAAATACTGTGATTGTTCTGAGGGGAGATAAAAGTAAGACAATACAAATTATCCATGACTGTGATGGCAGAAGAAAATAACAGTAAACAGGTGTAGAGTGAAGAATCACATGGTATTCAGTACAGAATAACTTTCAGCAATTATCTCAAATGACCTTTTCCTGACAGACACAGGTTGAAGTTTTGTTTTACTTTGTTCTTTGTCAGTGTCAGTGAGGTTTTTTGTTGTAATGATAAACAAGCATTTACAAATTTCATAACGAAATATTCTACATATTTTTCATTAAACCACTTCAGGGCTACCTGGGTATTTATAGAATACCTCCATATCCTTCCATTCAGACAACTTGCTATAACTTTTGCATTGACCTGACCCTGAAATATTTCACAGGAAGCCCTGTACTGGGCTGGAGAATTATTATATTTTGGTATCTCCAAACCACAAACCTGAAGCAGAATGGACTTATTGTTTTATCTAGACTGTTACATTCAAAACAAGCATTAATTTAGATTTTTTTTTTGCAAATCTAAAATACCTTAATCCTTAAATAATCAAAAATTTTATTTTGTTTTTCTGCTTACAAAAAACAAAAGATTGTCTAGAAATCACATCAAATCTCTGTTGAAAAACTTTTAGATCATCATTAAATGGGCTTTAAGGACAATCCTTCCCCAAGAGAATATCTATTCCTGAAAAAAAACCCTCAAACCCAAGTATTATTTATGGAATTTGATAACAAGGATTTTCATCAAAGGAATCCATTCTCTACCAGACTACTGGAGTTTGTAACATTAAATTCTAGAGCTACATATAAAAATTCACTCCTACTTCTAATTTTTTATATGCCATCCTAAATTACAATTTTTAAAATTATTTTCCCTTCACCCTATTTTTCCCCACTGGAACTGTCTAATACATCAACCAGACTAGTGCTTGTGATTCCTCGTTTCCTATTTTCTCTATCATGTAGTACCATTTTTGACTATTAAACACAAGAAAATTGTCTCATATTAATTAAGGGCAGTTAGGAGGGGTTTTAGTTTTGTAGATGCTTTTTTGGGATTGCTTTTTTTGGTTTTTGTTTTGTTTTTCTTCAGATTCCCATGTAGTTTTCAGTTGGGTCTAAAAAGATGAAGAACAAAGTAAAGTAGTAAGTTTAAAACAGACATTCATTTCGTGTCAAGATATGCCATCCATTAATTATGCTTAAATAGGCATTATTTAACCTATTTCTCTAGTTCAGAAATCACTTATTTTGCAAAAACTCAGGTAAATATTATAATTAACTTCTGCTGTACTTTAGTCATTAATGACTCCCTGAACTTGGCCAATTTTTTTCATTTTAATTTGCAGTGAGTACATTTTTTCCCATCCTTCTCACACCAGACTTGCTGTGTTGCCATTCCTAAACTCCCCTTCTGCCCTCTTGACTCTTCTCTCTGTGAAAAGGGAAGCACAGCAACACACACAGCTACATGAGCTGAACCAGATGTAGTGTTCACCCATAAGCAACACAGTTAAAAAATAAATATAATCTATTTTGTTTAATCTAATCAAAGACAGTTGTTACTTTGAAGATGGTTTCATTCCATCCAATCTGAATTGCTCTCATAGCCTTATTCCAGTCATTGTTACTTCAAATTAGTAGAAGTTGTGGTAGTCTACAGCTAACACATTGAAAAACCCCAGATAAAACCATCTGTTTTGCTGAAAATTGAGATACCGTGTTTCTTTTATTGTTAGGGGTTCATTTTAGAAAATAAAATTTCTGCTCACTCAGAGCTCCATTGGGATGGATTCCATGGGAAGTTTCCATGGAGAATGGAAGAGCTAGCAAGTGCTGGGTTTTTTAAAAAACTCTCTCCTAGAAACACAAAAACAATTTAGCTCTAAAGGGAAAGGAAGTAGGTGGAGAAAGAAACCCCCTTGTCTTAGCTCTGATCCATTAAGTGATGAGACTGATCAAAGCAAAAAGAGAGGCAAACCAGAGACAGAAAAGGGGATGAATTGAGATCCACGAGGGTGTTGCCAGCATGTGCAAAGATGGAGCTAGAAAAAGCACGGAACAAACTGATGTTGGACAGTGAGCATTGCTGCTGTGGCAAGGAAAGCCAGCACAGTGTGGTCAGCAGCAGCATTGCCAGCAGAGCTAAAGAAATCGTTATCCAACTGCTTGTCAGGCCTCAGGTTTGGTCCTCATTACAAAAAAAAAAAAAAA
>VXBI01006927.1:306695-334925 GCA_013397375.1 Toxostoma redivivum
AAAAAAAAAGAAAAGGAGTGTATTTTCTCCTTCTCTGACATGTACACAATACACATATTTACACATGCAAAAAGGCAAATCCTATTCATATCTCAAGGATGCAGACATCATAGGCTTAGGGTACTACTGCAGGGAGTGAATGGATGCTGTATATAATAGGAGATGAAAACAGCCCTTTTGAAAATTTCTGGAAGATGAAACATCATCTGCAGGAACACCTTAAATCAATCTGCAATTGTTTCACAGAGATTTGGCTTCTCTGCTTCCTTGAAACCATATCATATGTGCCAACTATTCCAATCATAAATAAAAATCTGGTTTATGCTAGCTAGATTGTTAAATAAACCCAGACACCTGTTTGCCAGATATAAAAGTGTACTCCAGTTGTGATGTTATCCATCTGTACTATATGCCACATTGCAGTTGTGCTACTTAGAAAAATTCCACTTCATGGTTTATAGAGTATTCTATTCCTGTTAGGTGCACCTCATGCTTGTTTTGGGTTTCTTGGTTTTCTTTTTGCTTTTCTCCTTCATCCAGGTTCAGGAGCTTTTCTTTTTTTTGTTGAAAAATTATCCCCAAGCTAATTTATATCAAGTGCATGATAAATGCTACTTAGGAGAAAATAGTGTAAAACCTTCTCAGGCCCTATTCCCGTGAGTTTATATCCAAATTCCTTTACAAAAAGATTCAGGAGAAATGCAGAGGGATAGAAAGGAGTGTTTATGTACTTGTTTTGGCTGCAATAGATTTTGTTTTCCTCATAGTATCCTATACTGTGCTATGTTTTGGATTTGTGATTAAAATAAAGGTTAAATGGATGAAGGCAGTGGAGACCAGAGTGGGCTAGTGGTAGCATTGCATGGATGGGAATGACAAGAGGTCTAGGATTTTGTCTGTGGTAGGGAGAAATTGCCTTGATTGCATTTTGTTCCCTGGGACCAGCCTGGTGGGTGAATGGCACCCAGTGGTGACAATCTGCTCAGAGACACCAGCAGTCAAAGCAGCAGAGGCAGGGCACCCAGTGACATGAGTGACTAGGTGACATGGCTTGGAGAGAGGTCATTCAGAGTTTCTATGTGTCACTGGAGCCTCAGGTGAGGAGGAAAGCTAGGAAAGGTATGAAGAAAGGTGAAGAAACACCTCAAGATGCAAATTGTAAAAATAAATATTTGAGAAACTAGCACATACTGTGATTGACCTATTTTCTCTGCATTTAAATCTCTTACTGCCCATAAATATACCTCCTTTTGGTAGATATATTGCAAAATCAGAAAACTATATTTTAAAGC
The DNA here is from genome assembly GCA_013397375.1 of Toxostoma redivivum. Classification (NCBI taxonomy): domain Eukaryota; kingdom Metazoa; phylum Chordata; class Aves; order Passeriformes; family Mimidae; genus Toxostoma; species Toxostoma redivivum. The sequence goes on from VXBI01006927.1 coordinate 307,988, forward strand.
ATGTAGCTGAGATCAGTTCAAGCCCTTTTTTTTCTCAGCTAGCCATTCAAACTCTTGAGGCTCATGTGCTTCTCGAGAATGAATTTGTAAGATGGTGTTTTTTAAAGAATGCCCTGAATGATGTGTTGGATGCAAACACTGACCAAGGTCCTGCACCAAAGCAACAAAACAAGCCCAGTAAGTTTCTGCTTAACCACTTTTCTTGCTCTAATGCATACATCTATGTCAAAATAAAATTGCTCTGGATTTTGCTACAGTCCATCCACAGAGAAAAAACAATTCTCTGAGAGTGAAGACCAAGTGAAAATGTTTGCTCTTAGTGCTAGTGTTGTACTTTTTATTAAAAAGAAAAAAAAAAAAGAAAAAATATTAAAGCAAAATCAGATTATTTTTATTTTCCAGAAGATATCAATGTTTGCAGACTGACATCCTTTTTTATAATTCTCCCTTTAACTACATTCTTTTGAGGATAATAATTTGCGTGTACTGTTTTGATGGATTAAACTGTGAATCTTAATCTCACCTAGTTGTTATGTGAAATATCAAGGTACAGTCAAAATCATGCTAGCTCATGTCAAAAAAATCAAAGATTAAGTACTGAGTAGCCATAATAAATAAACCACAATGAAGCCGCAGTTTCTAGGTGTAAACATCTACTGCATATCTAATTCTGTTCACTAATTACTTATGGCAAAACTGAAATCTGCTTGTCATATTTCAACAGGAAGTAAATGTAACCAAATAAGCCTACTAAGTTGTTAATTGACAATAATTCACTTAGACTAATTAATGATATAGTATTTGAGATAAATCGATTGCTATATAGGGCAAAAGTTTTTGTGTATTTTACTATTCCAAGCAGTGTTGCCATCATGCAACACAACTGCAAAATATGTATTTTCACAATCAATTATATCCACAATAGAATAAAACTTTAATGCAATAAAGTTAAATAAGACAAATTCAAATCTCTGTGATCCAAAGAGGATAGTCAGTGTAATAACACACAATAATTGCAATACTGGAAAATTATCTGTGTTCTTGTAGTCCTGAAATGAACCATGGATAAGTGACTGCATTTTCTGGCTGATGAGTGGGGAGCTACACATCTGACACAGGAATTCACAGTAATTATAATGAGTTATGGTAGGTAGTCATTAGGAACCATTGAAGAAAGCAGTATGAGACAATCTAAAATTGGTTCCAACAAGTCCCAGGTTGAACACCTATGAGAAAGTGGGTCAGAATGTGAATTCATACCAGCAGGTTCACATATTAAAAGATACAGCTAAAAGAAGAGTCTGTGGGGGTTTCTTTAAAAGCAGCAAGAGTTGTACCCTCCCTTTCCCTGCTCCCCCACCTGCATTTTCTGTTGTTCTCTTGAAGTGTTAAAGTTCAGTGAGGTGGTTCTAGATATTATTCTTCTGTGTTGTTAGCAGGCATCTTCTGCTTTGTATTTAAGACTGCTTTCTACTTGATTCCACTACTTTAAAAACTGAACAGAAATATTCAGATCTCATGCTCATGCTGTGTTTCTTAATGAGGTGAATACTGCATTGAAACACAGTTTGTAAAATATTACTTTTATGAGCATGGATTTGCAAGATCTGGCTTTAAAATTTGCAGTTATTTATATTTGGCATGATAATTATGTTTAAAGTCTTCATAAGAGGCAATACCTGTAATAAAGACCAGTTATCTGGTAAAACAAAATTAAACTTCATGGTTAACTTCTAAAAGTTATAGAGATTTCAGACTAACCTTGAAGGGATAGAACTGGAAAGATGTGTTATTATGTTTTGTAAAGTATACTGGAGTAAGCAGACAGTACAGAGGAAGTAACGCTGAGGACAGACTGTGTGATCTAATTTGTCTTTTTAATCTTTCATAGGTTATTTCTTGGGCCAATGCCAAATGCAAAACACTATCACAATATTCTATCACAACTGTAGTATGTGTTCGGCTCTGGAGCCTCCAACATAAGAAGGACATGGACCTGCTGAAGCAATTCCAGAGGAGGCCATGGAGACAGGCCGAGGGAGTTTGGGTTGTTCAGCCTGGAGAAAAGGGTGGCTGTAGAGCATCTTCCAGTACCCAAAGTGGGCCTGGAAGAGAACTGGAGAGGAACGTTTTACAATGCTGTGGAGTGACAGAACAAGGGGGAATGGCTTTAAATTGACAGAGGGGAGGTTTAGATTAGATTTTAGGAAGAAAATCTCTACTATGAGGCTGGTGAGACACTGGTTCATGTTGCCCAGAAAAACTGTGGCACTGCTCCTACACCACTGATAGGGTCAGACAGTGTGTATGGAAAAAGAGAGGAGGAATATGCTTGTAGTGCCCAATATTTGTGGCAACTTTCTTGTCCTTCCTCCCTACTCCTAGCTCCCTCGGACTCCCCTTGTTCATTCCTTCCACCCACTCTCTAAATCAAAGCTGTGACCACTGTTCAATTTCACACTTAGTTCCCAGCATGAGACTAATATTTTCTGATTGAGAATCAAGTTAGTACATTTTTGCAAAGGATGTAAAATGAAATAACAATTCTACCCCTTTGGATGGCAGCATCACAGCTAATTGTAATCACTGCTTACATTACCCACAAAATGTTCTTCTTCCAGAAAAAAATACCTAGTTTAGTCTGAAGCCCTTCTGTACGCAATTTAAATCTTTTATAACATTTAAAAAAAAATCGCACAACAAAAGAACACCAAACTTTTGAGTGCCTTGCAAAAGTTCTCCAGTAGCTTATTTGTTCCCTAAGTAGTTGTCCTCAAGCATGTTTTCACACTCCTCTGTGTTCCTGGAGAAAAAAAAAAGAAGACTTCTGTATTTTGTACTGTTGTAATTACCAGACGTGTTAAGAGGTAGAGCAGTGAAAATTCTGTGTCTAATCTACTCTATTCAAATACGAATAATGTCAAGGAGGAGTGTTCTCTTTAATAATCTTGCCAGCCAAATCTCTTTCCCAGTGCTGCCATCGCTTTATACTCCTAAACACAGTTTAAATAAAACAAATGCAGTACTCCAATTTCTCTTCCAAGGTGAACAAACACACTCAGAGTGTTCCAGCTGATATTCCTGCCTTGGTTATAAAACAACTGCCATCTTTTCATTGAGAAGTGTCCTACTAATTAAAAATGAACAGTACTCTGCTGCATTCTGTAGACATATCAATATTGCCTAAACCTGTTCTCTGCATCACTAGCACAATTTTAATGTACCGTGAGATCTACAGAGCATCTTTTATGCAACTCATCAGCATGATGTTGTCAAAAAAATGTTATGTTTGAAAAAAAACAAGGTAATAAAACTAGTGTATAGTGATAAAAAAAAGGACAACATTTCAAAGCAAGCCACATCACCTCACTGGTGATGAGTCTAGAAAAGTAAAGCACATCTGCTAGTTGCTGTTCCCTTTTGGCAGGCTTAATGTAAAGCTCTCACTTGCTAATCTTTAAATACAACTAAAGCAGTCAGCCTAAAAGATAATTAAATTACTGACATTGTTTTTCACTGCTGTTTTGTTTTGAAAAAAACAGCATGGTGGAGCTTAGGGTGTTCTTTTTTCGCTGAAAGGGCAGGAAAAATATGTTTCCATTTGCTAAATCATCACTCATGCAATCAGCTGAGTGTTATGGGACTGCTTAAGGTATCCTCTGCTACCCATCATGAAGGATTAAACAATTTGGAAGACTGGGCTCAAACAGGAAAGCAAAGGAAGACTGCAAGACACCTACATCTGCATAGAACAGTGGCATCAATATTTGGAATAAAGATTTCTTGTTTACGTTCTTAGCTGTAGCAGTTCTGTTTTAACTGGAGAAGCCACACTTGATAGTGGAATTTTTGTTAAGATATGTTTCCATATGAAAACGTGAGTCATCCTGAGCTGCCCAGGAGTAACACCCCTCCTGCATTCATAATGTTGAAGAGTTTGAGATTACCACCCTTCCAAGGCATTTTATGAGAAAACAGCTACTCAGAGAACCTGGAGAGTAGATGATAGATATCCTGAGATCCACAGGGGTGGATCAACTCTACCTGCTGCTTGCTTAACAAGAAGAGTGAATCTTCCCCTAATAAGTTTTCTCAGGCAGGTGGGTATCTGGCCCACCCATCTCCAATGATTCTCTGAGTGCTCAGAGTACAGTGGAAATGCACACTCCCAGGCACTCAGTAGGAAACCACGTGAGGATATACTCATGCTATCTATTATACCACCTATCTAGACATTTTAATGATCATAGCTCTTAAAGCCAGAGTTATGGGCAAATCAGATTACCTACTATTTAATACTACCTGACATTTAAAGTTGTTGAGGAGGAGTCATGCCATCTAACTTATCAAATGTGGATATGTTACATAAATTGAACCATGCCTGGGAATGTTCCTGAGCTCCAGTACACTATTATTTACACTTACAAACAGGCAGAAGCATACTGGACATGGTTTCAGCCTATATCCACAAGCACTCTCCACATAACTCCCAGGGTCTATTATGGGGCAAAGTTCCCAAAGCTCCCGATATGCAGTCACAATATGGTTGTGACAACCCTAGTTTAATGTTTAAAAGCACAGAAAATACTGAAGGGGCCAGATCATGCCACCTGATCTCAGGGCCAGAAGCAGGACACCCACTGCTATATTTACTACCATAGATGCCTCATCATCAACAGTCTGTCCAATTTAAGCACAGCATTTTCCACTATGTGTTAAGAGCACATTGGGAGATCTGCCTGAAAGGCAGCCAGAATTTCTCACCACAGCTACAGCACCAAATTTATAGCAGGCAGCCTAAACACAACTCCTAGTGCTATCCAGATGCACAGACCACCACGCCCCCCAGGCAGAGAAGGAGATGTTGAAATACAAGGTAGGCTGGTATTTTTAATGCTGCTACCAGGCCTTTACAAGTTTTGAAAAACAGATGTTTAAATCACCGGGCTGTTAGAATCAGCTGAATGTCTCCCTCAGATATTTTTTTAAGAATTTATTTTCAAGCTACAGAGAAAACAAAGCAAAACAAACACCAAACTCCAAAACAAAAAATCAGAAAGCTCCTTTATATAATATTTAAGACTAGACAGGAAAGGTTTTTAATGAACAGAACTCATATATATATATATATATATATATGTATACATCTATATATCTAAATAAATGTAACTTATTTAGAGATATATATATTTATATTCATGTCTCTGAAAACATCTGTGTCTTTGTGTTTGTAAAGAACCATGATCAGAAATAAAAATATCTTTTCAGGTGATAGTAATTTTGTAACTGCTTTTCTTTGGAATATTGGATCACAGATTTTATTTGCATTGCCAGTGGCACTAGCCCATCTTGGATTACTTAACTCTGCATAAAACCTATTTGACATGATCCAGACTAAAGAGATATAAGCACAGATGGATCCATGCCCTCTCCTCTCTTCTACACTAAAACCCATAAACAGAATCATAGAACCATTTGGGTTAGAAGGGACATTTAAATGTCATCTTATCCAACCCCTGGCAATGAGCAGGGATATCTTCAACAGATTTCTCAGAGCCTCATCCAACTTGACCTTGAATGTTTCCAGGGATGGGGCATCCATGCCTTCCCTGGGAGTGCCAGTGTTTTACCACCCTCACAGTATGACAATGACCATGGTATGAGCAATGACCAGCCCAGATCTATTTCTGACTCAGCCCTTTGTTCCTAATGTTTCATTTCTATGTCAGGCTCTGCAAAGCCATTCCTTTGGTCGGTTTGGCTCTGTAGCATTTCTTTAAAGACTCTTAAATCCAGCACTATACCCCACATTTCAGTCCAAATCCACTCTGACAGTCAACACTGCTTCTGTCTCATGTTGCCATCAACACATTCCAGTTAAAATTCAAATATCCAGATTTAATGCTTGATTTCTTGGGATTGGGTCTTTTAATGACAGTCACTGATGTAACTTGCATGTCATCATTGTCGTGAGGAAAGGTAAGCCAGTTTTAAGTATTTTTTTTTCCAGTAACAATTTTAAGATTTAATAAAACGCTTCATAAATTCATACAGAACTAAAGGATAGTTTTGATAAAGAAAAATTAGGAAAAAAGCACTGCAAAAAGCCAAAGTACTTTGTTCCTCAATTTCCACACGAAACATGCTGATTTGGATGAAGATCTTTTAAATGCATAAAATTATTTTGTAGAGTTGAACAAAAAAAACAGGAAAAAATTTCTTTTTTCCAAGATGTTTGTGGGTTTTGTTCATTGCTTCATTTTATTTTGATTTTATTTGTTTTGCAGAGGAGGGATTCCTAGAGGGAAAGGCTGTTTGGACAAGAAACAAAATATACTTATACCAGCTTGAATTTTAAATGTGCACAATTTATTAATTTTGTCAATAAAACAGAATATTATTTGCACAGCAGTGGTCCTGGTTCCACAGGTTTTTTTCTGCATGGATGAATGTCTTTTGTTCTAGTAATGGAATTATACTTCTTAGGCGTTTTCTGCTTGCTTGCATTTTTATTCTTATTGTTTTCTTACCATTTGGTAACCATAAATTTGACAATTTTTAAACAATAGAAAACAAAAATTCACACTATAGTCTGAAGACACCTATTTCTGCATGTTTTTTAATTACTGCAATGCAATTTATACTATTGTCCTAGCTGTTTGTCTGCAACCAAGGGAATCATGGAGAGTGCAGTGGCTGTTCCTACCAGCAGCTTACGACCTCTGGTTGTTACTCTGTGGATGCACCAGTGACTCTGCACATTTAGGGAGCACTGAGTGCATCCAGCATGACTCTGGCAGCTAGGTTGAAAGGAGCAGGAGTCCAGCTAAGGTTTTTCCCCATCCTCCTCCCAGTCAAGCAGATGGACTAGGGCAGCAGTAAAGGCATGCTGCAGATAAACACCTGCCACAGGGCTGCTTTCACCAGCAAGCTTTTAGTTACTGTGATCCAGAGACCAACTGCTGGTGAGAGACATGACCTGGATGAGGAACTGGAGTGGGAGCTTCTTTACATGCAAGCTTTCCCAGGCTTCAGAAAAGCTTTAGGTTTTACAGGGCCAAAGCTCAAAGAAAAAGAGAGAAAGATGACGTAAAGGAGAAACAGAGACAGTGCATGGCAAAGGAGGAGGCTTTCACAGTTTCCTAGAGAAAGTAAGGAAATAGAAGATCCACTTAAGCAGCCTGTATACAAATCAACACAGCCAGGAACTGTATCTTAATGTGCAGTCAAAGACCTGACACTATTGAGATTATACAAATGAGGTGGGATAGTTTTTATGACTAGAGTGTTTCCATGGATGTAGAATCTTAGGGAAAGACAGGCAGGATAGTTAAGAAGATGGGGGTGTTCTTTACAAAAAGGAATAGTTTAAATACATGGAGATCTGTTAGGGAAAGGGAAAAGAACTGCTCAAGCTTTTTAGGAGGAAGTTGGCAAGGGACACACCATAAGTGGGCAATTGTTTCAGAGCTCAGGAGATGTGCTCAGCTGGAGCTGTAACTCTCTGATAAAGGACTGATTAAAGTGTGAAAGACAAAGACAAGTTTTTTTCCAGTGACTGGTAGTTGGAGGTTCCAGATCCTTAAAGATGGCAAGTTAAAGGACTTGACCTGCAGGAAAAGATATTTTCCTTTTTTGTCCAGGATATGAGGGACAGAATCCCAAGGAAGCTAGCTCTGAGGGAGCCCGGGTGAGCCAGGTTTTCTTCAGGGGCAGCCTGAAGAAGAACAGTTTGTTTTGGTTGCAGAAAATAGAGTAGAAAGCAGATTAAACACAAATTCACTTAAATATTTGCAAAATTAAAGTGAGGAGGGGCTATCCAGGAGACAACTGGACATGTAAGAATGAAATTAGGAAAGACTGGTTAGATGTAGTCTAAGATTTAGTCAGCTGTCAAGTGCAACATGAACATTACCTAAAGTTATATCAGCAGCAAAATGAGCAAGGAAAATGCTGATTATAGCTGTTTCTGAGAGGGTCAAGTAACGCAGTGACAAAGGAGAGCAAACAGTGAGAGACATTTTGCCTCTGTCTTTCCTTACCTCCCAGACATTTATGACTATTAGCAAAGTTTAGGGATCAAAGATAGTACTCATGATGGAGGAGGATCAAGTTAGGAACTAGTTACTTAAACTGAAAATAAGAACAAGTCCATAGGACCAGTAAGAATGCATCTAAGGGTGATGAGATCAATGTCATTAAGAAACTACTCTCTCTTATCTCTCAAAGATTGTGTAGATTCAGAGAAAACTCCTAATGAATAGTAAAATATTCATTCTAGGAGCTCAAACAAGCTGGTTGTGCTATTTATGGCACAGCACTTCCAAGAACAGGGAGGAGATTGCAAAACAGAAAATAAAGTGTATAGACTGAAAAACATGGTGACCTTTTGGAGCATCCATTCTCATAAAACTTTTAGACTGAGTTATTCGCAACATCAAATTTCATTTTTAGTTTCAAAAGCACTTTTTTTTTCTTTTCTACTATATCAATTAATGATAATGTGGATTTTATGCTTCATTCTGCTGACACTTCCTTCTGCTGGAAGCGCTCAAGACATTTAGACTCCCACTTCTCAATCCTGACCTAGGCAGTTTTGAAGTTGCCATAGCTACCCAGGATTTTATGCACTCCTGAAAGACTGAAGAGATCAGCCAGCTGATACATACAGTTGAAGATCCATGTTCCATAGCTTTTCCGCTGTCACTAACACAGTGGAATAAATGTTACATTTTGGTGATATATAGTGGCTATGGATCATTGAGACCATGCTTTTCACCATACCTTGCTGCAACTCACACTGGTTCTGCTGAATTCCAGGCCTTTCGTGGCCACAGAGGCTATGTCAGATGGGATTGTTCTGATCACAGTTACTTTACCACGAAATTCTTTTGCAGAAAATTAAGACTCAATGACTCTGTCTACATAAAGATAGAATCTATATTGGGAACTTTGGAGAAGATACTGTACTTGAGGAAGAGTAAATGGTTTTGAGCAGATTTGGTCTGTTTTATTGAGTCTTCTTAGGGCTTGAGAAGTCCATAAGTTATCAGGAGTAGCCACTGTATGAGAACCTCCTGGAGAGCCCCATGGCAAGCTGATCTACACATACAGGGGTTTTGTAACAGAGATGACAGTCCAACCTGTCAACAAACTTTCTCTGTTGTTTAAAATGTCTTGGAGAGAGGTAAACTGTAGGTGGACTAAGGGATAAAATGTAGTGATCCTGGTGAGGACAGGAGTGAATATCAAAGTGTGAGTGACCCACATGACAGTCAGCCTTAGCAGGGATGGATCTGTGCTGGGCTGCACTCTGCTGCATGTTCAGCATGACCTTCAGGACTTGCTGAGCTGCACAAATCCCTTGGACACAGCAGAGGAAGCTACAGGCAGCTTCCATTTGGCACCTGCAGTTCTGCTATCTCTGCCTTTATCTAAAAGTGAAGCAAGTTCTCATGCAACTGTCTTTAATGAACAGAGTTGCTTTCCTGTAAGAAAATTATATAATAGCTGGAAATTATAAGCTTCTGCCACAGAAGGCAACTGCACAACGTGCTGTGAGAAAATCCAGCTGGGGGCCTTTTGACATTGCACAAGTGCAGGGTGCCCATAATCTTAAGGGACAAAAAATTTACTTGCTATCCGTATTCCTCCTTTAGTGTATCTTATTAAAATAACTCTTTTATTAAGCTGGTTTTTATTAGGGTCTATCTAATTGAGATCCAGAAACTATCCTACACCATCTCCCTCACCCCACCTCTTTCCCTGGTGCAAATATAAACCTGCTTTAAAAAATGCAGATTTCTGCCTGATCAAGCATGGAACTGATCTATATCTTTACTGTTTTCCACTGTTTATGCCAAACACTTAGGTTTAAAAAAAAAGGTTCAGACAGAAATTCAGCAGATTCAGTTCTTAGGTTCCCTTTATTCAAAACTATCAAACCTAGGGAATGAATCAAAACTTTACATTAAACATTTTCATAACTATAGGTGTTCAGTGTGAAAAAAAAATCACACTCACTCACCTGCAAATAGGAAAGGAAGAATCTCTATAGATCTTTACAGCTGAACTAAGCTGGCAGCCAGCTGAACTCGCTGCACTGCTCCTGTACTAAAGGGATTGAACTTCTAAGATATGAGGACTTGCATGCTGCTCCAGACACTGATTCCTCTTCAGATATATCCTCCTCAGTCGTTCACATGCGGAATAAAAAGAGGTGATTAATAGTTACTGAAGGCTGCTTTGACAAACCAAACTCATTATGATTGAAACATATTAGGAAATGTTAGTGGATTACCTGTATATGAAGCAACATCTTCACATATGTGTGGAGTAACCTCCCTACAGGATTATGGTGGGAAATATGCATGGAGGGAGGGATAGGGGGTGGCTGTGTTTATTTTTGTTTCAGCCACCTCAGGGCTACACACCCATATTTGCAGAAACATGCTCATACCAGCTGAGTCTGGTCATCTAATCAAGCCACCTCTTTCAGGAACACCATTGCTCCAGGTCTCTTCTGAAGCCAATGCAGATAAAAGGTATCTCTGGGGGCTGTCATCTTACCAAAAATATGAACTACCTTTTGGATACAACATATTTCTCTCTTGACTATAGCAGGAATCAAGTATATATAGAATTCTCATTTACATGCACAAAGTGTAAAGATGAACTTTAAAGATAATTTGTTTAAAGATAGAGGGGTGAATCTCATCAGCTGGAGCATCCACTGCATGAGGTATGGAGGATTAAAATTTCAGAGCGCTGAATAATCAGCATCAGCCTTCTTAGGAGCAATTCTGTCAATTATCTTTCATGGCCAGGTTGTGCTGAACCTTTGTCCCAGAAACAGTGCTTCATTCCTTCAGAAATACTTTGTCCCAGTTATCCAATGCCCATGTGCATCATCACATGATAATGCTTATCATAATTGCTAAACAACTAGTTACTTGGAGAATATTTTTAGGAATGTCTGAGTTTCTACTGTCATTTCAGCATCATTTATTTCAGTAATTATTCCTCTATGATAGAATGAACAATTAAAATTCTGGAATATTATGTGTTTCTACACCTACTGAAAGCTTTAAAAATAAGAATAATTAATAACAATAAACAGGAAATTGGTTTGGTTATAAAAGCCTAGATGTGCCCAATTTTGTTAATCTCCTCAAGAACAAGGAGATGTTAGGAACTGAGATATGCAACACTGCTGCTTTTGTGCTGCAGTATCTCAGGCTCCAGGTTTAGTATTTATTCTTATATTAGGCAGCTACATCACCACTGTTGAAATTAACAATGAAATATCTACCCTTTGTTGTTGTTGTTGCTATTACCTTCAAAATCAAAACCAGAGAGAGTTTAATTTTGATCATCTTCCAATTGTGCTCACATCAAATGTATGCATCAGACCCATATTTCTTCATCTCATTCACTTTTCTCCAGCAGCGTGTCCAAGACACTGAAGAGAGACCAGTGCTGCTAAGTTTTCCTCCATTTGGCTGCCTTCCTGGTTCACCAGGAAGGAACCAGGAGCTTCAGGCTCCCTCACAGCTCATTAGAAGCCTGATACCAGAGACCTCTCTGTCTCCACTCCTGGCATTTAGGCTGCTTCAGGAGGGAAACCACCACTGCCTGTGGGACTGAGGCATCAGATGTGCCAACTGCCCCATAACCAGGGTTAAACCCCCTTTTTGTTCTAGTGATTTTTTGGGATTTGAAGTTTGATCTCTCAATAGCAAGGAGACTGAATGTTTAATCTTTAAAAGACTAATTAAAAAACAATTCGCTCTCTACTCACTATTTTCTAAGTCTTATTATACAGCGTGTTTTTAGAAGGTGGAAAATATCTTTGGCTAAATCTTAAATTTTATTTAGGATATGATGCTCAGTACTCTGCTGTTTTCCCCTCACAGCACATCATTCTCCTTTGAGCTTATCCTTCTTTCGCACTCTTGTTCTTTCTATTCCTGCCTAATAGCCTAGCTAAGACTGCCAAGTCAGTTCCATTTCTTCTATTACTGATGGGAATGTATGACTAGAAGAGCAAACACAGGGCAATAATTTATATAGATTGACACTGGAATAAGTCTTTTCAGCTTTAGACTGGATGCTAAGACCCTATGCTGTGTAGATAATATCCATCTGTAAGGTTCAAATAAAAAACATTTCCATTTTCTGTCTCTTATACTACTTTTGCTAGCATGTTATTGAAGTTCATCCTGCTTTCTTTTAAAGGGAGGTTCAACAGTAGAACAAGATTGGATCTATCTTCATCCCAATAAAAGAGAGTCAACATGAAATCAAAACTACCAGACAAAAGAATCACTTTTTTCCTGCTAAAAGGAAAGTGAATAATTAATCCCCCACTCTCAAAAAAAAAATCTTTTTTCCCTGAAATTACAAATATTTAACTAAATTCTTTCCTCTCTCCTCTCATCCCCCCATATTTAATGAAATAATTAAGAAAGTGCACTGGCAGCTGTTACAGAGAAGGTTTCCACCAAGTGTCTTAATATGTCCCAAACTAAATTTCACATTTTAATGCTGTAACAGTAGTAAATTATATTAATAATCTCTTATCTTGAAAATCTCTTTTATGAACATAACAAGAATAATATAGTTCTTCAATTCCTCTTAGTAAGCGTGCAAAGAAAGGTCACAGCTGAGTGCTTTAAGTGGTACTTAATACTCTAAATAGCCTGTTGTAGTATCTGTGGACATGGAAGACAAAGTGAGCTCACTGTATGCAAATTAGTATTAGTATTTTGGTATTAATGAATACCAAAATGTATTTTTTTTCTCTGTCCCATGGTACTGAAATTTGATAGTGCTTCATGAGGGTTAAATGTTATACAGGAAATATCAATTAAAAAATCTAACATCAGACAGGCCTTGACAAGGAAGCACTGCATGTAAAGTAATGGCATAATTAGCTAAATCATCAAACTCTGAGATCTCAAACCCAGCAAACCTTATGAGAAATTATTATTTTCTACATCACTAAGAAATTAGATTGACCTTGTCTCATGCTTTTACAATTTCCTACTATTTCAGTACATAATTAACTGGAGAAAAAATATTAATGAAAGTCATGTTTGTGACTAATATCAGTATGGCTGTGTAAAATTCCACTTATAATCTATGAGCCTTGGTAATAATAAAGTATAAAATGTGAATATCTTACAATACAAGATGGAGATTTACACATCTTTACCAATTCAGAAGTTTTAAAAACACTTCTTTTTTTCCCTAATATATGTCACATTGATATTTCATGGTTCCTATGGAGTACATGGTTTGTGGAGAGCAGCTTAAGTGAATTTGCATTGCCATGGTACTCACTGCAGAACCAACACAGAATTTAATCTCCTTTGCTGGAACTGCACAGGGAGAGTTTTAGGCAGCTTTAATGGTAGCTTAATTCTAAAGCTATACAAATCAGTAGGGTTTAATGACATTTTTAGAACCATGAGAACTTGAACCATGTCTTCAAGCACAGAGGCCTGGGAGATTGAAGCAGTGAAGACTAAGGCTAAGAAAGCTTAGTTGGCTTTCACCAAAATGCCAACCTCATGCAGCAAAGAACTCACGTTTTGCTTGTTAAGTGCTTATACTTTACCATCATATGATAGTAAGATTTGGATCCATCTGGCTAAATGAAGACAAAAATGTGCCTTGTGGTCAAGAGTGAATATGGAAAAATAGATACATGTTGACTTGAATCTTGCAAGTACTGAGAAAAGGCTGGTCAAGGAGGAAAAGTAGTACAAAGAAGATATCTTTCTGAAAATAAGCTGAGAGTAAGGATAAAATTAGAACTCCCGTAAGCAAGTGTCACAGTGGACAATTTTTTGAAGTTGATGCTGAAAAGCCCTGTGTATGCTCTGCAACAGAATTAGAAACTGATGTGTCTCTTTTCACATGTTCATTCTGTTTTTTATCTCACAGGGTTCCAGTCCCAGAAAGATCCATCTGTTATTGAGCCCTTTTTTTTGCTTAATATTTCTAATTCTAAATCTACTGAATACTTCTAGTTCCCATTTTGGCTTGTGCTGCTTATTCCTTCATGCTGTTTCCCGAGGCAGTTCCCCATTTGTTGACAAATATGTATATTCTAGTTGATTCAGTTCCTTTTGCCTCTTGGTACCTCATGGGAGGGATAGATTACACCTCGCAGCAAAGGACAAACAATAAGGTATATTTTTTATATGTGCCACCACTTCTAGGAGAGTAATGGGAGTATTTTTTTAGGAAATAATATCTCCCCTACTCTGATTCTACTAAGTCTGTATCTAATGTAGTTTTCTTTATAGTTAAAAGATGAACTGTAGTGGTTGAAAAAGGTCTTTTATTTAAAAGTGATGTCTAGAACGAAAGACCCCAGATCATCTCTGCTGTACCAGTTAGAGGAACTACAGTCTGCAAAACCACCTGACAGTAATGAAGTTGTGATGTAAACTAGCTTCAGTTTGGCCTAGGAAACTGTAAATTCACCACAAAGAAGAAAAGGTTCCTTCGAAAATGTGGTCAGGAAACCCTCAAAGACGAAACACTGATTCTTCATCTTTGCCAGTAATGTTATGCATAGAAGCAGCCTCATAATCTAGTTGGAAATGAAAGGCAGGAAGATGCAATACATAATAAATACATAATAATTCACAGAATTGGTTTTCTTCCCATCCATTTGGTATTATGAGATGAGTTTCTTGTTGCACACCATCTGCCAGCTGTATGAACAAATGTAATTGCACATACAGATGCAATCCAATGATGGCAACAAAACATAGAACAGAAGAGATATGTAAATAGACATGAAAAATTTTTTCATAGATAATTTTTAAGCTCTTTCCTCAGAAATTATTAATAATAAAACATGTGACTTTTTCAGTCATTCAAGTGGTTTTATTTCTGTTCTTTTCAAGTTGTTTATTTATGTTGTAAGGCATTAAATACTTCCAAAAGTAGTTAATTTGGTATTTCATTTAACTCATAAAAATGAGGGCCAGACGTCATTCTCTCATAGAATTTAACACCTACAATGAAAAGGAAAATGAAAACAATAATCTTATCAGTATTTCTTTACAGATGATTCAATTTGCTGTGAATATCCTATCAACTTTTATCAGGCTCTAAATTGTCCTTGAGAACATTATCTGTCTAGCATGATTTTTAATCAGGCAACAGTTCTTTGCAACATCCCCAAATTTTCATTAAGATTCCTTTTTGACTTGGTGAAGTGTAAATTCCTAATGTCTTCTTCAGCAGGCTTTGTTGTCTTTTTATTAGAGTTCAATAAAGTCATTGCATTGATCAGGGTATTAAATACTTGGAAACAAATTTATTTCACACATGATGAAAGTGTTCCTTTTACTTCAGTAAACTTGCACCAATCAAAAGCAATGGTAAATTTGCATTTTTTCTTTTCCTCTAGGTTTCTAACTATTTATAAGTCTGCAGCTGTCATTTCACTGGTAGTTAAAAGTCCCCTTCCAGGATCTTCCATGATGAAGTCACTGCTAATTTAAATTTATAAAAAGCATGTGCTGCTTTTCCAGCCTCAGGCACAATCTCCTGGCATTTGGGAAGTGTTTTAGCTGGATGTCTGGGAACTTGCAGGTTGCATACAGCAGGAACAATCTCTATAAGATTTTTGCATGGCTCATGATAGAGTCTTGCACTCAAAAGCTATTGCTTGTGGCTTGGTTCAGCAACAAGTTTTTGCCTACAAGTATAGTAGCAAAAAAACCACCAATATGGTATAACTGTGAGGAACTAATAAAAGTTTTAAGTGTGATAGTGAGTTAGGAACTGATATGCAGAGCTTCAAAACTGTGACACCAAGCTTTTTGTTGGTGTATATGGGAATAATCTCTGCTTCAGGGGTCCTTAAGCAGAGCAAAGTGCTGAGAGGAAAATATCTGATAAATCAGGATAATGTAGTTTTAAGTTCTGGTATCTCATTACTTGCCATGGCTCTTAGAATTCATGCCAGGCCTGGGGAGCTGAAAGATATCAGATCTCAGAACTAATCCTGTTTTCTTTTCTTCATTCTATATCAGTAAGTGTTGCTGTCTGTTGCTTCTATTACAGTAAGCAAATTAAATAAGTTTTTCCTTCCTGCCACTGATAAGTAGAGGCCTGAGGTGTGGACTGAAGGGTGCACTGACTTCCAGTCTTTGGTTGAAACTGTGGCAAAGAGAAAAGAAAGAAAGAGAAAAGAAAGAAGGAAAGGGGAAAAAACAACTTCTCTGCCA
The DNA here is from genome assembly GCA_013397375.1 of Toxostoma redivivum. Taxonomy (NCBI): domain Eukaryota; kingdom Metazoa; phylum Chordata; class Aves; order Passeriformes; family Mimidae; genus Toxostoma; species Toxostoma redivivum. The sequence goes on from VXBI01006927.1 coordinate 324,244, forward strand.
TGAAGATGTAATTAACACATCTCTATTAAAAAGATATATGGGATAGTAGACCTTTATAGTTTATTTCTGTGCTCATATGCCCCTTGGGCTTCTGAAAATCCTTAAGCTAGGCTGCTGTTAGCCCAAAAGCTATGAATTCCATTGTCACCACCTCTGTCAGTATTGTTTGCTTTTTTCAATCACTCATTTTGGGATGTCTTCTGCCACCAAGACAGCCACGATGTGTTGATTCATTGCCCTGTCGCTAGTCCATGTGAAGGAGTTATTCAAAGATGTCAGCTTGCTTTGATTTTGCTATTGTTCCTCCACTTGTTTCCCCCCCCCGTTTCAAGGTGACAGATCTTTTCCTATTTTTACTTAATTACTGTCACAGAATCTACATTCCTACTGTAACTGTAAATTAAAAAATCTTTCCAAACATTTAACAGATGAAAATTGTATTTAAAGTTATACTGACCTTTCTTTTGTCTCTCTTTTTGTTGTTGTCGTTGTTTGTTGTAAAAGTGTGAAAAATCTCTCCCCTCCAAATAACCCTTATGGCTGGCTAAAATCAATGTCAGACTGATTTAATTTACCAACATGGTTAGATCCCTAATTAACTAATATTAGCATTTTTAGTATGTGAGGTTCATCCTATCAAGTTATTACATCAGAAACTAACCACTGTTACATTAAAATAGCGATTGTAAGGCATATATTCTTACAGATTGAGACTTTGGAAACAAGAAACAAATCCCAAACCTCTTCTTTCTGTCCAGAATGACAAAGAGGAGCAGCAGTTGTGCTGGCTTCCCCTACTGCCTGAAAATGTAGTTGTATCTGAGTCAGGAGGACTATGTGTCAACGAAATAGGAAATTTAAGTTCTCTGCTGGAAACTACAACTAAAGCAAAAAACAGTACAAACAGGGTGCTAAAACATCGTATACTTTAAGAAGGCACTCAGCATACCCACTGCCTCTTGATTATCCGTCACCCTAAATCTGAAAATAATCACATTGTTTTCTTGAAGCACACTGTATTTCTGCAGAATTTTCTCTCACTATTTCAGCCCTGAAGGTTCCAGTTACAATGTAGTGAATGACTGGTCCTTTGAAGCTGAACTGTGACATTTTTTATGTCAATGTACTTTCAATCAACCTTGAAGAGTTTGGGCAGCTGTGTCACCACTAAGTACAATCCCAGAGCCACACGTGACAAATTGTTTCATTTGCACAGTCTCCATAACACTACAAAATGTCCTTAAAAGTTAAAGAAAATTCAGTCTAGAGTATTTGATAAATGATATTCTAAAACAAGTAACTAGAGGAGGGGAAAAGTTGTCTAATGTTTAGGTTTCATTACAAAAGAAATTATGCGTTCCACAGTGCACATATTTTTAGATACTTTGAATTGCTTAAATCAAGCCTTCTGGCTCAGGAAACTGTTGAGAATACAGAGAAGAGAATTTAGTCCTAGCCCTCATGCACTTGAAAATATTTACCTTCCTCCTAGGATTTCCAGTGAGATATATCTCACCATTTTTGATGTCTACAACTGAGATTGTCAAGTAAATAAGAAAGACACTTCATCAGACTGATATGAAATCTTTGTTTTAGAATAAAATTATTTATGCTGTCATGCAACCATTTATTTATTATTGACTGTAAGGATAGCCTTTAAAAAATTAGTTCATATGCAAATGCCTGAACCATAGATATATCTATTTGGAAAGATGGATCTGATCCAGTTTCAATTGAATATCAATATCTAAAATAAGATAGGCTTTTTCTTACTTTGCTTTTATATAGAAAATTATTAAAAATTATGAGATTGTCTAGAAGGAAGACTGATCAGCTATGTACCAAAATAGTTTAATTCCAGCCTTTTCTGCACTTAATTTTACTTTCTGGTTCAAGATAAAATACCTACAAAAAAGAGCCTCAAAAAAGTCTCATTGTACAAAATTATCTATCTACCAGTAACTAATTATGACCCTTGTGAAGGCTTGTGCAGGAGAGAGAAATAATTTGAAATTCTTGGTTCTAATCACACATTACAGGGAGAAGGGAAAGATGTTTCATAGACAAGTCTCCAGTCCCTTCATTCCAGACTAAAGTATGCCCTCAACAATTTTGTCACCTTTAAAGTCACAGCCTCAATCAGTGTAAGGTAACATTCAGAAGTGTTACAGTGAGAGCTCTGAGACAACAGAGTCAAGAGCTGGACTTCAGATCACTGCAAGGTGTCCAGACTCAGGTCTGTATTTGCACAGTGGCTGATGTTCACATAAGCCTGAAGTGGGAATTCTTTACAAAAACGGAATTGCAGTATGAAATGTCAAAGGCTTCAATTGCTTCAACTACCTTTCCTCAGGGTAAAAAGCCCCTTCATCATGCAATGTGATGGAGATATCCTAGATAGCCTTGTACAACTCAAATATCATTAGAATTCTTTTTCCTGTGTTCTATGCTCTTAACTGAGTTTAGGGAGCTCAATCAAACCATAAGAGTAGCATTTATTGTGTTAAATAAATATAATATTCTACATTGTAGCTGTCAACATATGTAGCAAGTGTTTAAATCTTCATTATATTCAAAGCAGATCACAGAATCATAGACTGTCTTGGGTGGGAACCCATAAACCATCTTGTTTCAATCCCCCTGCCATGGGCAGGGACACCTTCCACTAGACCAGTTTTCTCATAGCCAAATCCAGGCTGACCTGGAAACAATCCCAGGGACAGGGCATCCACAGCTCCTCTGTTCAACCCATCCCAGTGCCTCACCAGCCTCTCAGTAAAGAATTTCTTTCTAAATTCTAGTAAAAAACTTCACTCTTTCAGTTTAGAGCCATTCCTCCTTGTCCTGCTCCTGCCATGCTCTTGTAAAAAAGTCTCATTGCATTTTTCTTGTAGGCTCCCTTCATATACTAGAAGGCCACAAGGAGGTCACCCCAAAGTCCTCTCCAGGCTGAACAATCCCAATTCTATTATCTTAACTTTAGACCTACTCAACAGAGCCTAGGCATTGACTCAGCTGAAAGTACTGAAGGTAATGATTGGACCGTTTAGGTGCTTTTGCTCTTAGTGGTTAGCAGCCCAAATAAGGGAACCCCAGTGAATGGCTACAGTATGGAGTAAAGAGAGGAGATCAGAAGCTGATAGATTAAGAGGCTGCCTCACTACTCATCTCTTCTGCTTCTAGAATGCAACTGTGGTCAATAGGAATTTTATAAGATTCCTATTGTCAGGGGCCTAGATAAGACATGAAACCTACAACAGAAGTGGGTTTTAGCAACCTTCTTATGTTAGAGAGGAAATAAAACGTTGAAGCAATTCACGTATTGCTGCTATCAATGATGTTTCCTTGGTCTGACCTCCAAAATTTTTCCCCTCTAAATAAATCTAAAGAAGGTTTCCATGCTTTCTTTTAGCAATCTAACTTTCCCTCTAGAGATTAGATAGCTTCATTTCCAATTACTTTTATATCATACTGGACAACTCTGAAAGGAATACATGGAGGCATAAAGCCCCACCACCACAGAATCTGTCTCTCTTCCGGGAGGGAATGTCCTTATGCACTTTGTCATGGATGCTGCAGACTTGCTCCCAACATGCCTCTCTGTTCTATGTTAATTTATTGTATCCTATTGGCCGTTCCCCCTCGTACCTCCCCTGAGCCCTCAGATAATTCACTGTTGCTCTACCCCGCCCCTGGCTCTCCTATATCAACCCTGCTCCCCCAAATACCCTCAAGCCAGTTCGTCCCTGGACCTGTTTGAGGAGAGAAGAATAAAATTTTTGCTTTGGATCACCACGGGCGGCTCCCGTCTCTCCTTTCTGCGCTGGCTGAAGCGCGGAGCTCAAAGGAGCCGAAGTCACTCCCTGCCCGGAGCGAGCACGGGGGCCGTGCCTGTGCTCCCCAGACGCTTCCCCCGAAGGTCACGGCACTCCACCACCGCCCCAGGGCCCGCCGCAACAGGAGTAGTTTGTGCTTCTTTTTTCATTTGTTTCTGCTGATAATAGAGCATGTAATCACACAGTGTGATTTGTGTTTGTGCTTGTCTAATATCCCTCTGGCAACTTTTGAACCTACTGTCCAATTTCAATTGAGACTAGAGGACCCCTTGAGCATCCCATAAAAACCATAAACTGGGTAAAAGAGATATCATGTTTGAAATTTTTTGTTTCCTCCCAATAACTCTCAATCCTCTTTCTAGAATATAGTATTGAAAAGCAAATATGGTCTTTATCTTGTCTTCTAAAATTCTCTGTGAGAACACTTTTAAATACAGGCACAGGTAATCAAAGGTATCATCACCATTGGATTTAAAGAACAACCAACTGAGAGGCATGAAAATGAAGTTACACTTATTTATAATTGTCGTTGCAACGGATAAGCACGTGATTGACATTATAATTTTAAAGATTGCAAACATTAATGCAAATAAACTGACAGTTTACATAAGTAGGTGTACAGGAGGAGTTACACTTTTAGGGAGTATTATTCATTAATTCATTCAACAGTAGACATCCAAAGTGCCTTGCTGAGAATCAGTTCCAGTTTTCATTGATGTATTTACAGACTTTTAAAGTGTGCCTGTCCATTTCAGGAGAACTGATTTCCTAAATATTTTCAAAGGCAGAAAATTTTCACACTTCTCTGAATGCCACTTAACTGCAAGTACAAATGTTAACAGCTTGTGAGAGTGCTAATTAGAACATCATAAAATTTATTGGACTTCTTTGACACCATCTTAACCAGAAGATGAAACACAATCTGCTATGAAAAAAAAATAAGATTTTACTTCTATCTTCATGTCTGAGCAAGGAATCTTACAAGTCAAATTTTGGTTTTAGTTCATATAATGCTACTTCTTATGTTACACATCCTTTTGTCATATTCTTGTATGCTTCCATGTTCCAGAGTCAAGCACTGGCAGATCTGTTCAGTTTGTACTGGAAAAGAGAAATTCCTGTCTGTCTTTTGTAGGCGTATAAGCCTACAAACATGCACGTACACACAATTTATAAAATTAACACAAGAAATCCATTGTGACAGACATAAATATGTACATAAATGTCCACAGCAGGGTGACTCAAATAATTATGACTTGGCCTTTTATATGGGCATAAAAGTGGGGACACAAATTATAATTAGTTTTTGAGCAGATGATTAATTCAAATATTTTCTGTTTAAGTGTTTGTCTTTACAGTGCCTCAAAGAGAGGGGTAAATGTATGATAACTTAGCTTTCTCTGTGAAGAAAGGTTAAAACTTGAATCAAGGAAGTAGCTATGCCTAAATTTTAAGTGTCTAATCAGAGTTGCTTTAAAGAATCTTGTACACTGTTGATGGAATTAGGTAAAATGTCAGAGAGGCCTCAGGGAAGAGGTGCTGTCTGCTTCATTTCTGCTACTGAAATTTGCAGACAGGATCTTTCTCTGGAGGTCTCCACAAATATCCAACTATTCTCATTGGTCTTTATTTATTTGTGTGGGGCCTTACCTGGTGTGGTCACATATATATGTGGTCCACTGTTCTCTCAGTGCCGAAAAACTCACATGCAGGTTAAATTCACAGAAAGAGAAAATGGAAGGGAACAGGTTGGAAGGGAACACAGCAGGTCATATGGTCCAGCCACCCTGCTCAAGAAAGGTCATCCCACAGCACAGGATGTCGTCGCTGTGATGCACACAGACACACACACACACACACACACACACACCTGACTCCAACTTGGTCATGCAGGAAAAAAGACTACTTTATTTACAATACATGTCTATTTAAAGGAATTTAACAATGAGCACGGATTGGACAGAGATTATGAGACGTCTTCAACTCCACTGGTTCATCACGTCAGTCAAATGCTCGCTTCCACCAAAGAGAAATGTAAACAATTCTGTTTACCAGAAAGAGAGTGTGAGAAAGTGTAACAAGAATGTATCAACATCAGAAGGTGCAAAACACCAGGGCAACAACAGGGCACAGGATTATGATCAGATTGTGTCCAGATTTTTCTGGACTATCTCCACTGAGAGAGACTCCACAGCCTCTCTGGACATTCTATTCCAGTGTGTGGTCACCTGCACAGTAAAGAATTTCTTCCACATGCTCAGGTGGAACACCCTGTGCATCAATTTCTGCCTGTTGTCTCTCGCCCTACTTCTGGGTACCACATGCAGAGCCTGGGCTATCCTCTCGAGACCCTCCCTTCAAATACTGATTGACACTAATGGGGTCTCTCAGTCATCTCTTCTTGAGCCTGAACAGGCACAGCTCTGTCAGCCTTTTCTCCTGAGATGTTTCAGTCCCTTAATCATCTTCAGAGCCCTCCATGGGATCTGCTCCAGTAGCTCTTTGCCTCTCTTGTGCTGAGCAGCCCAAAACTGGGCACAGCATTCCAGATGTGGCCTGACCAGGGCTGAGTAGAAGGGCAGGATCACCTCCCTCAGCCTGCTCAACCCCCAGCCCACACTGCTGCATGATTACCTGTTAGACAAACTGGGACTCCACATCCCTGCTCCAGACAAGGCAGCAATGCAATCTTTATAAAATCAAGTAGGTGGAAAATAAAATTTTCGTGTTTTATTTCAGAAACTATTTTGCATATCAGTCTTGTTTCAAAATCTATGTGACACAGCTAACCACAGCTCCCACTGCTTTTCCCATTTTGGGGGGTTTGAAAATCTGTGTAATTCCTCTTGAAGTTAAGAATTTAATTTAGGTCTATTTTTCTTAAATGGACCCAAGATCTTCAAAAAGTTGGCAGCAATTGCTCATGTCAATTGCTCTGAAATCTGCATCTTAGTACTGGGAAACTATTAAAAGATTATCTTGTTCTTCTTATCACTTACTTTCCCTAGGAAAAAGATTGATGCTTGATTTCAGTCTACCTCAGGTAATTCTAACTGTCTGATAAAACAGCACTCCTGAGACAGCTGTAAGACCATCATCCCTGTGTAGCCAATGGAGCCAAGTGATTTCTTTAAAAATTGTCACTTACTTATTTGACTTTTTAATATAGACATAAACGAAAAGCACAGTTTTGAAAATCTTAAATAACTCACTTTATTAAACTGACAGACATTATTTGCAGGAGTTTTTTCATCAACATTGTAGCAAGGTGGGAATTGAAAGCAATTGTGGAATATTTTTATGGTTTCCTCAAGTTGTATTCAACTACACAGGGAAATTCTCAAAAGCAATTAGAAGGACTTTTAGACATATTAAACACTTCAATTAATTTATCTAACTAGCTAGTAATTTGTTTATTTTTAAACCCCACGCATTGGAAGTGACAATGGCAATTGGGAATTGTTTTAAATGTCAAGTTGCTCTAGTTTGTATCTAATTAATCATTCAAGCTTTTACGTTCAAAAGGCATAGTACATGTGTAGAGAGGCCATTTCTTCAGTACACAAATACCAAGTTATTTGAAGTTCTATTTTTCTTATGCAAATCACCATGCTTATATATATATAATACAAAACCTTAACCTGCATTTTGTAACCATTTTTGTTACTTTTCCTCATAAAAAAAAGCATAAGTCCTTTTATGAAATAACACTAAGAGTGTTAAGAAAATGGCATACAAACTTTATTTTAATGACCACTTCTCCTTGCACATCAGATTTTAAAACTGAGCACTTTTTGTACAATACAGTTTTAACTTTAAGTAGTACATGAATAAATTGGTATACTTGAATGCTCTTTAAAAATGCTCCTACTGAAGCACCTGAAGTAGAAACATGGGAATCATCCCTAAAATTTTATCTATCACATAAGAAAAAAATTCCCATTTGCTTCACAGATATCAAAGGCTTTTGTCTCACCTGCACAGCACTACCAAGGAATGCATTGCCTATGAATATTGTGTCTAGGCTCCTGAAAATTAAAAGTTCTTTTTAGCAACGATCAGTCTCTTTTCTAATTGCCACCTAATTTTTTCATTTTCATATTTTCAATATTTCTGCAAAAGTCAGAGAGATTAAAATACGCCTTTAAGAAGACTTGAATATGAGGAAGCGATTGCAGGAGCTAGGTCTTTAAGAATGCCAAATATCCCGACAGTTCAATGCATAGAAATTGTATAAACTGAGCCACACAAAATGCCTGAATCTGGGCTGGAGTAGAGTTAATTTCTTCTCAGTAGCAGTTACTTTTCTGTGGCTTGGATTCAGAATGAGAGTGGTGCTGATAACATGCTGATATTTTGGTTTTTTGCTAAGTCATGTTTTTCCTAAGGAATTTTTTTGTTGCCGTGCCCTGCCCCTGAGGAGGTACACAAAAAAAAACTTAACTGGAAAGAAGCTTAGCTGGGACACGTGACCTGAATTGACCAAAGGGATATTTCACATGCCCAGTATATTAACTGCTGGGGGGAATTACCCAAAAGAGACAGTCTGGGCTCGGGAATGAGAGGCTGGATCTGTCCGCATATGGTGAGCAATTGCATTGTGCATCACCGTTACTATTATTACTATTATTATTTTAGTTTTATTTTTATTTCTTTATTTATTTACCACTTGTGTTTTACTTTATTTTCAACTAAACTGTTCTTATCTCAATGGACAACTGTTACTTCAATTCTCCTCCATATTCTGCCCATGTTGGAGGGAAGAGAAGGGGAGAGTTGAGCAAGGGGCTGCATGGTATTTCATCTCCAGCTGGGCCTAAAACTACTTCAGTCAGATGTAAAAATATCCTTCAAATACACAAGGCCAACAAAATGAATTCTCTCCAACTTCTTCAGCAACTACAGCTTTAGAAAATATTGTGTTTCTGAAGTTATTCCTTATTTATAGATACATATAAAATTATATTTTTAAGTATTAATCAATAGAATTGGACTTCTGTGCTTAAACATGCTACTGTTTTGAGTTATATATGTTATTATAATCTATATTAAATAACATATCTGTATATTTATACAGAAACATATGGTCTAAGGCATGAATATACATTAATTAGGAAACTTGAATAATTTCTAGGAACTTTCCATCTTCTCAGTGGACCTGTGATGTTTAAAATGCACGCACTGCATTATGAAAGCATGAATGCAGGAGCATTACTGCATGCTATTTACTCTAGTGAAACTTTGTTCCAGGAGTCATTGTGCAAATGACTTTTTAGTACAAAGAGACACAACTAGAAAAAATGAAGTAGCATATATGGCTTTTTGCTGACAGTTAACTTTTTTCTGGTCTCCTTAACAGTATTATCCCCTTATTCCCAGTTGTCAAACACAACAGCCACGCTTCCTCCAGTGGAGATAATAAATTGTCAGAACAAGACAGAAATCACACCTGTATCTCTTGGTTATCTCAAAGTTATGTAGGAGAGTGTAAAGATATTTTTTACATAGTGGTATGTTTGAAAGTTATTCTAAACATGTAGGGTGTTTTACTTAGCAATTTTTTCCTTCATTCTTGGAACAAGTTTTTCCTACACTATTGCAGACACTTGTTTTCTTGGTCAACAGAACGAACATTATTTTCATTTAGAAATATATACTTTTCTGACTATGAAAAGAAGTTCCATTATAGAAGCAGTTATCTGGTTTCCTTCTTACATCAGCTCCTTGTGCTATATAGCTGTTTTCAAAAACATATTTTATGGCAGAGCATTTGTAAGTTGGAACATCATTTTTAGCATTGGTAATTGTAATCTGTTTTAAAATGTTGAAAGTGTCAAAGTTTCCCACAGCAGTCCACTTATTTCTCTACTCTAGATATGTAAATTTCCCTTGAAAATACAGTTGTACTCACTTTAGTAGCATAAAAGAGTTGTATCATCATTTGGTTTTGATGCGTTAAAAGGAGGAAGAGCTTTTCTCCAAATTTTTGCTAGGTCTTCAAAGAAATCCATTAGTTATGTAGACAATAAAGCAGTAATGGTATTATGTTACCTTTGTGTGTTCCCCTGAGCTCCAAAAGAGTGGTTTGGCATTCAAGTTATAATAAAAGCTCAAGAGTGAGGTGCTCAACAGATCATGACCAATAAGAATAAGTAATAAGGAACAGGCTACAAGACTAAACACCAATAATTGTGAGTTTCCTTTTTCATGAAATTAAAATAAGGGGCACACACATATGCAGACACAGAGAGGATGCCAGAGCAATTAATTCTGCATCTCCAGTTCTGAAGTAGATGCCAACACATCTGTTTGATATGTGTGTATATTTGGAATATACATTTTGTGTGTATGTTTTGGGGGCAACAGCAAGCACAGTGTAAACATTAATGACTTTGCTCTAAAGGAATTGAGTGTTGTTATACAGATATAGTAATTCATTGGGAAATGCATGTATAGTCATAGTGGTTCAATAACTTCTATAGATTAGAATCTATTAGTTACAGAAAATTATCATGTAAGGCTGTAAACAATACACCTTCTAAACTGTAGCACTACTCACTCATCTGTATTTACAGCTGGACAATGTTAAACCTTCTTCCTTTCTGCTTCTACCATAGTGCTCTTTCATGTTACTTGAGACCTACTTTTCCCTTAGTACTTTTAATTAGTATTTTTAAGTATCTTGCAGGCGTAGCAAAGTCAGCAAAGTGATACAGTATTCTAATTCCACAGTAAAGAAAAAGTTTTATGTGAAACCATAAAGAATAAATTTCAGAAGAAACTGTTTAATTAAAATAAAATAAAATAAAATAAAATAAAATAAAATAAATAAATAAAATTGAAGAA
>VXBI01006927.1:335010-359111 GCA_013397375.1 Toxostoma redivivum
GAAATTATAATTTAAGGATTTTCTTGGCTAAAAAAAAAGATCACTTGTAGCTTTTTATAACTCTTACAATTGAGACTGTCTGTAACTTCATCTAAGAACAAGAGAGTATTAGTCAAATCACTCTTCTTTTGACTGGTATAGTAACAAAGTGAGGAGTAGGCAAGGTGACCTGCTGTCCTTAACCAGGTATTGTTTTCCTGCAGGAGATAATCCACAAGGAAGAAACAAAAGAAAAAAAAAAAAAAGAAAAAGAAAAAAGCCTAACCCCCCCCACACAGGACATGTAGGGTTATTATCTAGTTCACTGCATTCCTACTGTCCTTGTCCTTACAAGTGAGTCCTCCTTTCACCATTGCACAAACTGTGCAAGTATATGCCTTCCCGGCTGCCTTGTTTCATATTTCCACAAACACATAAAAATGATGGTTGATTTACTACAGTTTAAAAACCCCCATAATTTATAACCTCTTGTTGAATGTTTTCATCAATACTTGAAAAAAAGGTATCATCTAAATCTGCTATCTGTTTTAAAAATCTATATTTTATTTCCAGTCATGTTCCATCTCTTAAATATATTCAAGCAAGTAAATTGCCACTTTTGCTTCTCCTGAAACTGTGCAAACTTCAGTTACCTTAAAAAGCATTTTGGATGTCTTGTTTAAACTGGGTCATTCTGTGACTTGGACTTATCCAAACAGAAAGTTCAAGTGAACATACAGACATTTCACATGAACCTCAAGTTCACACAGTGGCAAGACCCAGATGTTTGAGGATTCTATTTGTGATCCATGGACAAAGGATTTTTACAGGTCAAGATATTTTTATTATTACCACAAGGATCTGGTTAATGCCTAATGATTAGCTCATCTTCATAACTTCCAGATATCATAGAAATATTAAAAAGGGGCCTGATTTTAAGCAGGACATGCAACTTGCCCTCTCTTAACACTTAAAACCTTTGATAATTTTACTTGAATGCAAATTATGATAATATAACAGGAGTACCAGTAGAGCATAGGAAAGAAAAAACAATGACATTATAGTGTGCATTGCTCTATGCATTTCAGTTACTCTACATTATGCTTTTCAAATAATGTTAATTAATGTTAATTTCCACAATTTCCTCTGTTTTCTTTCAGAATCTACTGTTCTGCCTCCTTTATGTACATTTTTTAAAAATGCTAATAAACCAGGTCAACTTTTTTTTTTTTTACAAAATCATACTCTATTCCTACAAAAAATTGTTTTCTCCTCCTGCTTTCTCGCTTCAGGATTCTGTACGAATCTTTGACAATTTCATATCTCTTTTCAAAACTTTGTGTTGGTATTTTGCTTTGAATATGTTCTAGGTATTGTCAGTAGTTACAATGCCAATGATAAATTATAAGTAATCAAAATTTGATACCTTTTTCACTTACTGAGTCTTTTTGGACAATATTTAGGTAATTTAAATTTCTTCCTGTTAATATTTATCATATAATCCTGAAATGGAAATGCCATTAATATTTAAGGTGTTGAGCTAGTTTTGTTTAAATACATCTATTCAAGAGAAGAGCCATACTAATGAGTAACCTAATGTTTTGGGCACCTCAGCTCCCTGGAAGAACAGTAAAGCAGCCAGAACAGACAGGACAATTTTGTTTTAATAAATTTCAGCACTCAATTTCTTGTAGCTTATCAGGGTATAAAAAACAATTGCTTAGAATCCCTGAGGTGCAGGAACACTCACTGTGCACACTTATCAACTAAAATAAGACCATTCTACCCTTCATGCACTTCAAGACTGAACTCCATCAAAGAGTATGGCTTTTCCCAGTTGCTGATCCTGACATTTCAGTGATGGGTCATCAGTTCATCAGCTTGCTTGACTGCAGTTAGTTTTGAATGTTTTGAAAACAGAGTTTGGTTTTTATTGCCATTTGCAGCTAGCCCAGTTTTCTCAAATGTTGATTTTTAACTCATCTAAATAGATTCATGGCTGGCTTCAAGGTAAGTGATATTTGATTCATAGTTCTGTACAATGTCATTCCCTTGAAAGAAACTGCAGGAAATGGGAACATCAAGGATAATTGCTTTGCAATGGGCTTTAGGTCTTAGCTCTAGATACAAAAGTAAAGATTAAACTCAGGAAAGAAAAAAGCGTCTACCAGTGAAATAGGAGAAGTTCTCTTCTCCTTCTCTTTCTCACACTTCAAAAGTAGCCTCCAACATATGTGTAAAACTGTGCAGTGTGAGCATGTGGATCAAAACCCATCCCGTGTGTAGAGTCAGTGATGGACTGAGACTTAATTTCTTAAAAGATATCTTTGATAATGAAGAAGTTGAAGAAAGAAACAGGGTCATAATTGCTCTTACAGTTTTCCAGGAAGCTGATCTTGGTTAAGTTATTAATTCAATCAAGTAGTACATAGCAGCTATAATTAACTATAGTAATCTTATAGAGCTTTTTCTTTCTAATTCACCCTACTGGTAGGAGGTACAAGTGGTCCTTTTTGTACACAGCACAGTAGGATTGATGTTCTCTCCCTTGCATCCTATTAGCCTGATGAACCTTCAGGAAAAAGAGATTCTTCTATGATTAGCTAGCTAGCTCCAGTGTGAAAAGCAGCACAGATTGCAGCTTGTGCTGCTTCAAGTTATCAAGGGTAGAGTGGACTTTCTCTATTGCAATTATATATCAGGGAAAAGAAACTAGTCATTGATATGGACTTCTAATACTGATAACTTGTTAAACTGGCAGTAATTTTGCATCTCTGCTGGCAGTCCCAAATGTTAAATTTTAATTTGAAATTCCTTTTCCCACCCTGATGCAAAAGATGAAAAAATTAGGAAAAAAATTAAAGACTATTTTATATTAAAATCAAATTTCTTCATTGCCCTAACACCTCGTCTTCTTCTCTGTCCATATATCAAAATTTCAGTTAAATTTACCTGTGAATAATATTTTTTTAAAATTACCAATTAGCTATAAAAGCTAAAAAAAAATTGATTAGGTTTTTTTTTAGTTGCTTGGCTGGTTTTCTTGCTGTTTTTCAGTCTTTGATGCTTTTAGACTAAGTTTTCAGAGGCAGGAAAAATGCCCAGTAAAATAACAATAATAAAAAATATTCTGTTCAGATTTAGTGTATTCATATTTACAATGGGAATTCACGCAAATCTGCATCTGAATATTAAAATAAAAAAAAAATGAAAGTACAAAAGAGTATTTTCACAACCCACTGACTGGCATTTAGGCTGCACAATTTAACAGAAATGCTGTAATAGGATTATTGGATAGGTTTTCCAGTCTAAAAGCCAGGTACAGAACAAATGACTTGCCTGCTGTGCTTACATTCGGGTAATAGGCAGAAACGGCTGCTCGCACAGGGCTTCCCACTCTGGCTGCTTGCAGAGTGAGCTGCTGGTCATGACTCTCCTGCACTTGAGCACCATCTGCTTTGTTCTTTTCCCTACTGACATGATTTTACTGACATGTTCAAATAAACATCATTTGCCCTTTGCCTACCCACTGTTAAGAAACCCAACCACATTTATGCCTCATGGAGAAGCTTGCTTCCTTGTGCCTGCCACAAAAACTTCTGCGTTACTACTGGTGGAAGGGCCAGCACCACATGGGATGAGGAGACCTCACATTATCAGCTGCCTTGACTCCTGCTTAAAGCCTGAGCAACATAGAGCGTTAAATAAATATTTGATAAGAATATGATACCAGAACTGCTTGAGGTGTGCATCAAGACATCATGACACATCAGACAGTTAACATTATGCTTTGAAGTGCTGATGCACAAAATCCAGTAACAGTATCTTTCCTAGCTGCCCTCATGGTTAATAAAGAGAGTCCGATGATTACATGCTGAGTCCACAAGTGTTAGCTCCTCACACTTTTTCCAATACTCTGTGCATTTTATTTTCTTGTGAGTATGAATGTTTATAAATTAATGTTCTATTTTCTTCCGTGTCTATATTAAAAGTTGATAGTTTTCAAGGTTCATGAAAATGGTTCAGGAAAAGTGTTAAAGAATTGGTAGAGTGTTTTTGTTACTTTACTCAAAAAATATTGATGTTTCCTCAAACCAGATGTTATGTGAGAAACAGTCAGAAAAACTTGCTATAAAAATGACAAAGTGTTCCAATAGTTCATTTTAAAAACTATCTTGTGATTTGGCACTGAATGCTGAAGATTCCCTTCCCATAGTAAAGGCCACTGTAATTTTCTGTCATGTACAGCACCTATGAAATGAAATGTTTTAGGTACAACAGGTGGATTTTGCCCTCAGTGGATAATTTTGTGTCTCTGGATCCTCTGCAATTTTTCATTCTCAGAAATAAGGCTTTTAAACTTTGACCAGCCAATCAAGATGTACTGACCTGCTGAAGTGTCCATCTTGAAAAGGCAATTTACAAGACTGAACCACAGAGCAGTAGTCCAACTGAGCCACCCTAGTGGGAGAAAGGAAGTAGCATTAATTTTTTAAATAGTTTCCAAAAAAAACCCCAAAAACTAATGTTGAGAGACTTGCTAGAACAATCAAAGCTACATTCATGATCTTGAGGTTTTAGGATGAATTTAAGCAATCCTTTTCTCCTCTGCAGCAGTTCACACAAAGTGGTACAGAGACAGAATTCAGAGCATAGTTGCATGCTAATAAATGTCATGGAAAATACAGAGCAGGGGGAGAGGTTAAAAAAATAATAAGAGAATGAGAGAGGTTTATATGAGAGAAACATGTCAAGAGAAGACAAAATAGCTTTCTGCAAGTAATTGTACTATATGAAGAGGGCAGGATTCAATTATTCATATTGACTACATAAGAATTAAAGACAAATAAAGTATAAAAATATTTGGATGTAAGTAAAATAAAGGGAATTATTTTTTTAAAAATGAAGCACTAAAATTAACACTAAAAAGAATATTACAATGATAAATAAAACTATTCTAGGTGTTTTCTTAGTAGGTTTGTTTTTTTATCATGGAAAGAGTAAAATTAGTTAAAACCAGTCCTGCCATTAGAGAAAGAGACTTGATAGCCATTACTGTAATTTCACTCTGACCTAATGGATCACATGGTAAATTCAGGGGGAAGATAAAACAAATGGCATTTGCATCATCATAGAACTCAAGGATCAGTGACAAAGTGGGAAAAAAGAAGTTGATTTGAATCATTCTGTGCTGGCCCTTTTTAAATGTTACAATATATAGATTATGTACTTAGAATAGGCAGCTGGATTATGGTCTACATAAACCTTCCCTTTCTTTGAGGTAGGTCAATCACTGGCAAGAGAACAATAGAAGAATTGTCACACTGGTTCAGAGGAAAGATCCATCTCGTAACAGGCAGTGGTAGAGGCGCTGCAAAGGAATGTCTAATCTGCTGTTTCAGTAATATTAAGCACAGTCTTCTTGAGGTGGTGGTTCAACATAATTGCACCTTTCCCTTTGAGGGACCCTTCACAAAACTTTTTTTAAACATCCTCTCTTTTAGAAGCTGACAACTGTCCTTGTCTCACAAAAACACTCTCATGTCAGGTCTGACTCACAGAACCTGAGTTAGAGTTGTTTTGTTTTGTTGGGTTTTTCAAGGTCCATTGCCAATATTCTGTTGTTTCTTCTCTTTAGTAACATGAATGTTATAATTTTGTAATCACATTTGCATAAATTATATTCCCTCCATCTCAATTTTTCAGTCAGTCTTTGGGACTTAGTCAAAATCAAATTAGAATCATATGTAAAATAAGTTATCTGTATTACCAGCCCTTTGTATTCCTTTTATTACTTCTACACTTCACAGAAATGTTGTAAATGTCTCTTTTTTAAAAAGGTTAATGTTTCTCCAAACAGTAATCAAGAAATGAATGTTGCTGTTACCAATGTATTTATCCTATGGTCAAAGAAAAACATAATCTACCTGCTAGTGTATGGTTCTAGGACAGACTTCTACAATATCCCTTTTTCCCTCCATGCAAATCTCACTGTGCTTCCCATCTCATATTTCTGGAGTGCTCTGTATACAATATTTTCTCCTTGACATCTTTGCTGATCAGACTCTATACTAACATTCCAGTCCAGACATTATCTCTCTAAACCTAAGTGATGCCAGAGGATTTTTTATATTTTCAGTTTGTGTATACCAACACTGAGATTTCTCTTTCTCACATAATGTTGCACAGATAACAAGGATTTCAACAAGTTATATTGTCCCCTTGTATCTCTGATAATCATGGAGCCATTTCTGTGGTCTTTCTCAGTGCAATTTCATTCTATGAGCCAAAATGTTTTTCTAGTCTCCCACCCATACCTTAAACTTCAAACTGATTAATAAATCAGTGACCTTCCCCTATTTCAACCAAGATAAATAACCATGTTTCCTGGCAGTCATCCTTCCTGGATTATCGTGCAGTGCAATACAGGAAAGAGCTGTCATGGATATACCACTGAAAACTGCCTTAGGTGATACCTGAAGAATTTCTCTTCATAAGGGAAAGTAAACTTCCTTTGAAATGCTACTTGTATTGTTGAGCATATGATGACAACTTCACCTTTTCGAGAAGCTGATTTGCTAAAAATTACCAAAAAGTGAAACTTTCCTATTAATTCTTCATAATTCCTTAGCTGACCTTCAAAAAGTTCTCTCAGGAACTTGTCCTAGGCTGCAATGTAAAGATGTGCCCAAAAGTATGTATTCTGTCACCATCTGTTGAAACCAGGTGGGCAGTGTAGGAGATATCATCTGCTAATGGGCCATTTGTTACAAACCAGGAGGGGCAGTGTCCTTTATCTTTTCCACAGCCCATCCTTCCTCCAGACACTGTCTGTCAATGGGCCATTGGGAGATGCTCCACCCCAGGGGAGGAGCCAAGCATTTCCTGCCTGGATAAAAACTGAGATTTGGAACACCAAGGCAGCATTTTTCCACTGGATTCCAGAGGACGAGAGTTTCCAGACCTTTCTACAGGATCACCACTTCAACAAGACCACTTCATCTGGACTGCTACCACCATCCTAACTAGCGGAGTGTCAGGTTGTATTCTGACTCTGTCAGCAGTTTTCTTTTGTACTAGTGCATTTATTTTATTTTTTCTCTTTTTTCCTGTTAAATTGTATTTCTTACTTAGAATCTCTCACTGGTTTTGCTTTCAAACCAGCACAAAACTGTCTCAAGGTTTTAACATGCATAACAATTTGGAAAAAATACCCAGTTCATTTTATTAAAAAAAAAAAAATTAAAGCCACTCTGTACTGGTCATTTCAATAAACAAAAGTATTTGTCTTTGGAAATGTGAAAGCCTGAAGTAAAAGTTACATAAAGCAGTCTACCAGACAGTTATAAATAAGCTAAATGGCTATGAGCTGTTGAAATTTGATGGAATTGCGAAAGTCGTTCAATTTCTAGACTTATCTTTGAACTTCGTATGGAATAGCCTACATAAAAAATGAACAGTAGAAGATGGAGGAACCAATAAAACTACAATGTTCCCAGTCTTAATGTAAGGGAGAGAGAGAAGTAAAGCTCTCCCATAAGGAGAGGAACTTTTAGACCAGGAGATGAGAAATTACTTCTGTCAGACTGTGAAATGGATGCCACCATCCTAAAGAGGACAGAACAGTAATGTGGAATTGTTCCATTACACACAAAAAAAAGGCACCAAAAATATACAACAAACTCCCAAGAAAGGTCAGAGCACATCTGTGAAATTCAGCACATTATATGTATGAATCACATACTGTGAAAGCCACAGATTATGAAATATTTTATTCCTAACTTCAGGAAATTACTGACCTTCTACTAGTGCTCAATGTAGCTGCATTAGAGTGAATTGATGGCAGCTTTGCAAATGTATGCATCCAGATATTCCTCTTTTCTTTGCTGTATTCCTGGAGAGTTGATACTCAACAGTGTTGAAGAATACCCTGACTCTCTAAGAAAAAATCAAACCAATCAAATGTAAAAAAAAAAAAATCAAATCAATAGACAGCCTGTTCTAAACAGAAAGACAGAGCTTGTTTGTCAGACATTCTTTACAAATCTAATTCCATATAAAGGTGGTTAATTACTGAATTCTAAATAAATATAAATATCCAACTGTCATCTCAAGATTAAGACTCATTTAGTGGAAACAATATATTTAGACTAATTTTTTAAACAATCTTAAAAGAGAATGGGAAAGTTTTTTCTGCTCATAGTATTAATGAATCTGTTCTGGTCAGATATTTAAAAACATTAAAAATAAGCCCCACATTTTTGCAATCAGTACAAAAGGTACAATCTAACAGGGTAAAACCTCCAGAAAGCTAGAAATTTTGTGACATATAGAAATTATTTTAACTTTTCAAGTCGTTTGCAAGAACAGAGAGAACACAGAGACACACAGACCAGAGATACAACAGAGATAATATGAGACCAGATTCATTTTTAGAGAAAAGGTTGGGACAGAAATCATGCAACACACATAGTAGACAAAAATAAATGCTACTGTTATATCTCTTATGGGACTAATTGTTGCCTTTCACACTAGGTATATGCAAAGAATACACTGCCCAACTGCTTATTCTGGTGAGTACTACCTCCATTAATCTGAAACTAGTCATCTAGCAGCCACACAGAAGGTAAATAGTAGAAGAAAAATTAAACTCTATTTCCTGGAAAAATCTAGACAACTCTGGTCATTCTGCAACTATATTATAATCCACAATTTCAGGACTTCTTACAGAAAATAAAATGTATGAGGAAGGCTGAAGAGGAGGAGGCACCTGTGGATGTGCAGATACAGTTTCTAAACCTTTGTTTCCTCTTCACGTGGAATGGAATAGTTCCACTATAGGACTTGGAGAGACCAGAATACTCACTGAGGAGTAGGTATTTAAAATGCTCCAAAGCTATCAGGTTTCAGTATACACCAGCGTAAACTGGGCTCTGGGACTCCATGAATGCAAAAAAGAAAGAAAACTACAAAAATGGTCTTTTTGCCTCTTGTTTGGCTGTGATTATACCCCAGAGAACCCCTATGGTATTTCTATGCTGATAACTTTACTAAAGAAGTGCAAAAGCTCACAGTGTCTTCTACATCATCTCTTTCAGGGACATCTGTTCAGGTGTTCATACAAAGCTCCTAGAGAGAACATGTGCTATTACCAGATCTTTTGAACAGCCAGTGCCAAGACAAAGGGATGCAAAATGTAAATTGCTCTGACAGCAGAGTGCTTCTCAGCAGGGTGTCCCTTTCCATCCTGCAGTCATGACTATGAAAGGCAATGAAAAGTACAAGATGAATTGGAGGCTCCAACATTCTTTGTCTGTTTCAGCAGTTGAGAAATTGTTTGTTCTAGGGCAAATCTGACCAGAGAGCTGAAATGGCAGCTTCAGCAGACCTAGGAATATGAGCCAGCTGCCTGCTTAAAAAAAAAAATGAGCAAAGGTGAAAGGGGCTTGGGTAGATCAAGGAAGTCTCAAGACAGATTAGCAACCCTCAAGTAGTGAGTAGTCCCTCAAGAGTTTTACATGCTTCTCTGTATTTTCGGCCACTTATGATCAGCCAAGTACAAGTAACATGTAACATGTTCCTAACATCAGGGATGCAAGGGCATTTTGCAGTGCTGCTTTCTCTCAAAATTATTCTCCATGCACAAACTGCAATTCTGGTAGTAACCTGTATATTTTCTAAACATCCTCTGCATGACACCCTCTTCAAACGTCAAGACTATACCAGAGAAACTACTACACAGGGACTCTGAATAGGCAGCTAATCCACAGCCTTGAGGTTCACCTCTCTGTGACTAAAAATTCAGTTTTGTGAGTCACAGCTGTGCCATATTGGCTTGATTTTACAAAGAAATCTGTCACCTAAGATGTAAGACAGGATGTAAGGTAAAGCTATGCAAGATAAGTAAAATTAAAACACAGAAAGAATGCTGAAAGATTCATGGTTATGAACTGGAGGATTCAAAATAAGAATGTAGAAAAGATATAAACTCCAAGGACCAAAAATAATAGTGAATCAGAAAAAAAAAAAAACAAGTTCAATGAGGAATTGCCCCAAGGATTAATGGCTTCTACTCCAACTGGCTGATTCCTACCAGAAAACAGGGACTCATTGGGTGGCTTAGTGGGAGTGGGGAACATATTAATGTCAGTAAGATTACAATCCTTGCCATCTGTTAGTAACAGGAAAAACTTGCAGTACATTAGCAAGTTACTTGAATATTGCTTGTAGAAAATGTTGAACCTGGTGAAATTTGGCCAAACAAAAGGGGCTGGTACAGGGAAGATTAGAGGCCTGCACATAAGTAAACTGTTAGGCAGAGGACACAGCTTCAGCAAGACTGTTCTTCCAAGTGGGGTGGGGGAGCCAGCAAAGGGGGCTGAGATAGATGCTCTCTGCATTCAGCAGTGATTGTGGGGAGGGTAAAGAAATGCATTTTCAACATGAAGTCAGTGCTAAGCCAGTATTTATTCCAGCATACTTCAGGGAGGTTCCTCACTGCAGGATGCTCTTCAGGCCCAACCCGGGCACAAGTCTGATGAGGAGCAGCTAAGGGTTGTTTAGCCGGAGAAAAGAATCTCAGGGAGGACCTTATTGCTCTCTGAAACTATCTGAAAAATGGTAGCCCAGCAGGGTTTGGGCTCTTACACTTAACAAGTAGTAGTAGTAGTAGTAGTAGTACAAGAGGAAAAGGCTTCAAGTTGCACCAGAGGAGGTTTAGTTTGGACTCTATGAAGAATTTCGTCACAGCAAGGGTTGTCAGGGCAGGCTGGTTGGGGAAGCAGTGGAGTCACCATCCCTGAAGATATTTAGAAGATGTGTGGTAGATGTTGCATTTAGACACATGGCTAAGTCTGGAAGTGTCATGTTAATGGTTGCGCCAGATGTCTTTTCCAACCCACACAATTTCATGATTCCATGATTCAACTTGTTATCTACATTTACATCACCTGTGAAACCCAGTGTTGGTTTGGCCAATGATTTTTTACTTGAAATGTGTGGTTGCAGACATTGTCAATAAAAGTTACTCAGTTAGGAGTTCATGAAGTTTTAAAATTATAAGAGGTTGCTGGACTACCTTGCATGCTGTATGTTCTCCAGTGAATTTTTTCCCAGAGTCTAACTAGGATTTATCTGTAGTTGAGAAGGTTTCCTTCCCGACAGCTGTGGTCAGCTCAGAAAATAAGAGGGAGAAAAATCTACCTGGCTGCAGAGTTCACAGAGGACAAATAGAAACTAAATTGAAAAAAGATAAGAGTTTATTTGGGATTGCTTATACATTTTTCAGAATTGAAGTTCTGTTTACCAACAGGGTCTCTGCCTGTTTGATCCTACAAATAATTTCTGATTCCCTTGAGCTCTGACAAACAGATGTGCATGAAGTGATTTAATTTATAAACTTCTGCACTGAATTCTGCTTTCTTACAGTTTTTACACACCACTTAGCAAAATAAAATGCAAATTTCTGATACAGTTTTAGATACTTTCTTGAATTAAAAATAATTACTATTAGAGTTGTACAGATCATACCTACTTACCTATTGTTAAAGTCAAGGGAAAAAACATCTTATACTGTTGATATACGTGTATATGTATGCAAAATAAGATAATCTCTCTAGAGGGCACCTGAGAATGCAACTTGTGGAAGTGTTGATCCAGTTATCTTTAGTAAAACAAGGACATGAAGTGAGATACTTTGTTCTTGAACACTTGTATTCAATTTCATCCCTTTTAGCTTTGTTCAAAGTATAATTGTCTGCAATAACACTCTTGCTCAAAATGAGGGTAATTGTTACAGATGGAGTGCAAATAAAAAGCTGAAAACCTTCAATTGTTTAAATGTACATAGAAACTTTTCACTTTCAAACTAATCTCTCTGTTGCTGGTGGTGCTTTTTTTTGAGGCAGTGGGGCAGTGATGAATGATGCACGATGATAACTGAAGAAATTATTGAATCAGGTGCAGGCAATTAAAGACAGTCCTGCAACAAATGTCTGTCCAAATCTATAAGCCTGAGGCTTGTTCTGATTACAGACTGAGAAGCACTAAGCTTATAGGGACTGTATGATTTCAGACACTTCTTTGCTATCATTCACAAATCTGTGAGGTTTCTACCTATCAGCCTCAACTTTTCAGTTCTTGCTTGAGGGGGTTCCATTTTCTCTTTGTAGTTCTACCTATTTTTGCTCTTCTGTCAGACCTGATAATATGCTTTTTACTTGCATAGAGTTATCAGAAGTCTCCAGGCATACCTTAGTCTTTATCACAAACAGAGGGACAGATTGGAGGACTGCCAGCTGTGCAGGCAGCATGTTTGACAACCTTTTCAGAGCTGAGGGTTCTCAGTATAAACCTGGCACAGAGTTCCTGTCACATGTACCTGAGTCTGGCCAGGTTGAGTCATGTGATGCATCATATCTTAAAGTAGAAGGCAAAAAACAAAAACCATCAAAGTTCAGACACTAAGAATATAGTTTCCAGATTTTAAGCCAATCATACTAAACTCCCTTTATAGTGATTGGGGAGTTACTTCCCTAGAGGATAGTTCATCTCATGTTTTTGAAGTATCTAACTGAGATATCTGGCTTAATCATTACTAGGTTTGACATAAAAAGCGTCAGTCAGAGACACTTCCAATGATGGTACCCTTTTCTGGTTTTAATATAATATTCCAATATTGTCTTCCTCCAAATCTTAAAGCCCTGATTCCAGAAACAAAATAATTCAATAATCTTCTTCAATTTGAATAATTTGTGAATCCTTCAGCTGGAAGATTCACACCTCTGACTTTATGGATTTAAAGGAAGAGGGTGACCCATACCTTGTATGCTGATGTTGGGTTTTTAAGCGTCTAGAAGCACCAGAAGATGCAGGTGGAACAAAAGCAAATTATAACACAAGTGTTGTGTAAATTTTAGGTATGCAGCCTTAATCTAACAATTATGATGGCTGAATTCTAGAAAGCACTGCCATCATTATATTTCTACTTGATGATGATGTCTTAGACAAAATGTAGATAAGAGCTATGCCAAAATACAAAGTCAAGGATTTCTAACCTCAGAGGTTAGCCATCAGCTCTGAATCTGCAGGTACCAAAGATGTCCCCTGCTACATCACAGAGACAATGAATTTTGGTAAGAATATACTGGGAACATTTTCTCCAGAAAGAATTTTTTCTGACTGAGTAGGGACTGGTGTAGTAGGTCCTGTATCTGGGTGAACAAATGCAAATCCAGATGAATATGTCAGATTGAATAGGAGGTGAAAAACATGGCTTTTCCCAACTGAGGCATGCAAGTGTTTAGCATCCTGTTTATTTAAAATGCCAACACATAAATGAAACTTCTACAGGAGCTGGGTGTCAAAGGCATCCACTTCCAGCACTGAGACCCTATATTGCAGCACTGTAGTACTAAATATCATAATGCTTAAGGCTTATAGGGGAACTAGTCTTAGGAACTTAGCAAGTTATGGAACCTACAAAACTTAATAAAATCTGAAACCTGAATTGTCTGCCTGGCCAAATGTGTAGCCAAAACTGCATGAACAGGGCACAGTTTTTGACACAGGAGTTCTAAAACAGCGTCCGTCATTGAAGAAGCAAGAGTGAAGTACAGTCAATTCAGATAGTTCTACATCTAACCATATTGCAGCAAAAGCATCTAAGCAACTTTCACAAGCTCATTTTGTAGAAACAGAAACTAGTTCTTAGAGAAGAATCTCTTTTAAGGTATCAGGATAAGTCAGGAGATGAGTCAGAGTCTGACGTGACCACAGCATTCTGTTCCCATTAGTCATGGGCAAAGTTACTGTTGAATTTAGTGAACAATGAATCCCAGAAAATCTTACTCTCCAATATCTAAAAACATATATTTTCTGTAAATATTTTTTACTTCAGTTTGAAACCCCACATTTTGCAGTCTGTACTTTCAGATATAGAATGATAATGAATGAAAGTGACTCATGAACAGCCAAGGAAGCAGTTTTTCTTACACATTATTTTAATATATTGGTCAGCAAGTTTGCCATTAATGCTGCAAAGAGATAAGCTTAGGATTTCATTTTCACATAAAGGCAGCATTGTGCTCCTCCACCAGCATGCATAGGAAGGTAATAGGAAACTAGTAATGTATTTTATTTGTGCTTGCCCTGCTGCAAAATAAAAAGTATAATGTAAATGAAAACAGTACTGAAGGAAAGACAGGAAATTGCACATTACTGTATTGAGGAAAGAAAATATCAAAGTTCCCTATTTTGCTTTTCTTTCCCTGATACATGGAGCTCCAAAATAGAGTTATTAATTCTTCACCATAAGCAACAGGTCCAGAAGAGTAAGGAGAGGAAAACATTTATGCTGTAGAAAATTCAAACTACAAGCCACAAAAAACTGCAGAATCTGGGGAAATATATTCTAATAAGTAATCTTCTTTTCAGGCAAGATTAGTTCTTGTAACATTGAAAAGATTGTTCATAATTTTACCTATAGCTGTATGAAAAATGTATTTTATTGCAAAATGAACACTGAGCAGATAATGCAACAAAAGACAGGGCCTTTTGAACAGAAGTAATCTACTGTGACTAGTATTGCTCCAGATACTCCACATTTCTTGCCTTTTTTTTTTCTTCAAATGTCAGATATTTCCAGATATTTTAGAGCATTTTGTATTTACTTACAAGTCATTTGACCATTCTCTTGTTCAGCCAAAATCCAGAAAGTAAGGGTGAAAGTTCCTTTGTTGTTCCTACCAGCTGTTTTAAAAGTTTCTTTCCAGTGCCTCACTGTACAAATTCTTAGCATTTTCATGAGTTAATGGAAAAAATCAACAGATCACATGTGTTTTTTACACTAATGAAGTAATGAGGACTATGGAATTAATCTATAGTTAATTCATCTACACAGTTTTAACTGGAGGGTTCAGTGTTTCAGACCATGTTGAGATAAAAATACCTAATTTCTATCTTCTACCTGTAAAGCTACTCACTTGACTTGATAAGAGCATTGCATTATAAATGGAGAAAGATTTTTTTGCCCACTTCACATGTAATCTGCAAACTCAGGCACTAGAGTACTTTGGAACTAATCCTTCAATTAATCTCGCATTTCACAAAGTTATCATAATAATAAATATACACTCACATGCCTTATCACTTTCGACTTCAATCATTTAGAGAAACTAATAAATATAACACTGAAACTGCACCAACACTGTTTTAACATGTGTTGAAGTGGCAGCCAACAGCAGTTTTGCATTTCCTGAGTTAATGGAGAGCATGAGAGATTATAGTTTTCTGCTAGTAGTGTGAAGAACAATAAGATGTTCGGTGGCATATTACATGTCTGAATAATTTTTTCTGATAAACTGGTCCATTATTCAATGATATAAAATATGTTTTGGTCTTATTCAAACAATTTCTTAAGACATGGGTGAAGGAAAGACTGAAGAAATGTAAGGATCTTTGAAGGGGCTAGCATCACATTAAAAAAGTCAGGGAATTTTTTGTGTCAGGGAATTCACAAGAATCATTTGTGAATGAAATGGCATGGATAACAAGGAGGAAACTCAAAATTTGGAAGAATAAACTGAGAGACATAAAACAATATACATATATATATGTAAGAGATGGGCAATCACTGAACATAGGAAGTTCAGCAAGGGAATGTGATGGGTTCTGTACCTGGGATGGTGGAACTCTGGATGTATGGACAGACTGGGGGATGGGAGGCTGGAGAACAGCATGGGGAAAGGGACCTGGGTGTCCTGGTCACTGGCGAGTTGAACATGAGCCAGCAGTGCCCTGGCAGCCAGGAGGGCCAGCCCTGTCCTGGGGACATCAGGCACAGCATCACCAGCCAGGCAAGGGAGGGATTGTCCTGCTCTGCTCTGCTCTGGGGCAGCCTCACCTCGAGTGCTGGGGCAGTTTTGGGGGCCACAATGTAAGAAAGGCTTTAAACTATTGCAGAGTGTCCAAAGGAGGGCAACAGAGATGGGGAAGGGCCCTGAGGGGAAGCCTGTGAGGAGTGGCTGAGGGCACTTGGTCTGTTCAGCCTGGAGGAGACTGAGGGGAGATCCCACTGCAGGTACAACTTCCCTGAGAGGGGAAGAGAGGGACAGGCACTGATCTCTGCTTTGTGGTGACAGGGACAGGACCTGAGGGAATGGCCTGAAGCTGAGGTGGGGGAGAAAGGTGGGGTTAGGTTGGATATTAGGGAAAGGTTCTTCCCCCCGAGGGTGACTGCGCACTGGAACAGCTCCCCAGGGACGCAGGCCTGACAAAGTTCAAAAATTGTTTGGACAGTGCTCTCAGGCACATGGTGGGATTTTTGGATGTTCTGCACAGAGCCAGAAGTTGGTCTTCATGAGATTATTTGTCCCCTCCAACTCAGCCTAATCTATGATTCTATATCTACAACCACATGAAATTATTTGAATGAATGTGTAAGTTCTACAGAAGCCTCTCACATGTATCTCTCTAAATATTGCATTCATATGAAGAATTCCTTATGACTGTGGTCTGGGACCTGACATGCCATGTTTGGATTGTGATGGGAATTATTAAAGAGCTGAAACTCACTATAATTAAAGAAAAAATACACACACTAGGCCTAAAGGGCTTCTTATCAGCTTCGCAATTTATGCTTGTTTTAGCATTTTTTCTGTCAGAAACTACCAACTCTAAAGAAGGAAAATGTTTCTCTTTTTTGTTTTTACACAAGCAATGGTATAGTTGGAATCAACATCTAATGCATTACCACTAGAGCAGCTACCTGTGGGTGATGCTTAACAACCTGGACTGATAGTTATATCCCTCTAATTTAGTATTTCATGATGAAGTGATGCTCCCTGAAGCCCTACAAGTAGTAGCTTTAACTTTTTAAGTAACAAAATGCTGTACCTTGAATCTCATTTTTAAAATAAAGCCTAGCCAAAGGGAAAAGCGAGCAATGGGTTGTGAAAACAAATAGCTGCACATAATTGTCAAATGGCTGAGATTTTTATGAGTTACAAAATGCTAGATCCTCTTTCCAATACAATTTTTTCAAATTTTTTTGTGGGGATGCTCTTACCTGGAGATAAAATATTTTGCTTGTTGGAGAGTAATTTCATGCAGAAAATTCTAAATAGCTGTAGTGATACAACACTGGTGCACTGCATTAAATTACTGATTTGAAAAATTATAACCAGCTAGGATTTTGCTGGAAAAACTAAAACCAGATTTTTGCAGACTCTTCTGCTGCTTGTATATTCTTCAGTTGTATTATTGCTCTATTTGCAATTTTAATCATAAATAGAAATACAGATGCCAATGAAACATTTTGGGGTTTACAGACATCTTCTCAAAAGGCAAGCTGGAAAATCAGTTTGCTTTAGGCATCTAGAAATTTGTTCTACACCTGAAAAATATTGTTCTCATAAAAGAACATGTCTAGCTGTAAAATTTAATAGATGGATTCTATGCAAGATGTAAAACCCAGTGAGAAATCCCGATTTTGGAAAGCACTACCAAATTACATTATCTTTAATGTATCTTTAAGGCAGCAAAAAAGGAACATCTCAGGCTTGATATTAAGACTGTTCAGAAAAACATGCATTTTGTTAAAAGAAAAAAAAAAGTGGAGTGACAAGAGACAAGTAATATTCTGAAATAGTTGCATAAAATATGGGGTTTAATTCTTAGGACAATATATTCTCCTTACGTGG
Source organism: Toxostoma redivivum (assembly GCA_013397375.1). Classification (NCBI taxonomy): domain Eukaryota; kingdom Metazoa; phylum Chordata; class Aves; order Passeriformes; family Mimidae; genus Toxostoma; species Toxostoma redivivum. Next base: position 352,689 of record VXBI01006927.1, read on the forward strand.
AGTGACTTCCTTTAGCTCCATATTAACATTATTCAGCCACTGGGGTCTGACACTGACCTTAAATTGACTTGTTTCTGGAAAAGTAAGAAATTCTTTTAGAATCACATGCAGTTTATTTCTGCTGTCCTTTAGATCACTGGCAATTTTCTACTCAACATCAGCATAAAGAGCTTTGCCACTGTTGCTATGGGAATGTCATGTTTCTCTTCATTACACTGTTCCCTCTCAACCACTGACTTACAGACATCCCTCAGCAATGCATTTGTGCTTTTTTGCATACACAGCCATGACAACATGCATACAGGAGAGAGAGAGAGAAGCATAAAATTCATGCTGAATGTCAAAATGCCAAATCAGTTCCAGTAAGGCAACAAAAACCAAAAAAAAAGATATGCTGGAAAGATTTATCCTATTCTCAAGCCTAAAGCAAGTCCTGTGGAGTCATCTAGAAATGAAGAAACTGTAATCTGAAAGCAAATCTCCTGAAGCAGTGGAAAAGAAAGGATTGTCACAGAGACTTGTAACAAATCTGGTTTCTTGTCATCCTTCAGAGATCACAATTTTTAATTCAAATTTAATGTATTAATTTTGTTCTTTTTTTAAATCCTTTTAGACTGCATAGTAAATAGAGTATCTGTAGATTGGTATTCAATCCAAACACATTTTCAGCAAATTAAGTTTATATCTTATTGATGCAACATTCTGAGGACTTTACAAGTGTTATTGATTAACCTTCCAAATATACCCTGAGACACATCAGAACTTTCCCATCAATTTTATAGCTGGAAAAATCAAGCCAATAGTTAAATGGCTCACCCTAGGTCTAGCAGTAGGTGGTGTCAGGAACAGAAGATGAGAATTACTGTTCCAGTTCTGAGATCATAATGGTCTGCAAATTATTGTCATACAGTTTTGTTTCATGTATGGCGTTAATTGTACTATCCATAAAGGGATTTGGAGACAAGTGATAAAAATACATTTGAGTGCAAAGGCTCTAGACACTTACTAATGTAAAATGTTTTATAGCAGGCAAATCAAACTTAAATGCTGCCACTTATAGTCACATTCATTTAGGTTTTGAGGATCCTCCTTCCCTATTGAGGATGCTTAGAGAGTAGCTGTTTCCATTATTTTCCCATACAGCTGTAATCATTTCACTGCTTTCTATGGCTGTCTCACTCCCAGAGGTCTTCCTAACCACCTCTAAATGATTTGGATGCAGTTTCTCACACATTAATATTAATACTTGACTGTGAACATCAAATCCTTTAATTGCTTTCATAGTGAATACTTGATGTGCCTGAGTAAACATTCCTTACTTAAAGCTGTAGCTTCATTAGTAATGATACAAACAGTACAATTTAGAAATAAATCCCTGATTTTAATATACTTAAAGAGTGCAAGATATGAATAACTAATTACTTTATAGAGATAGAGAGTTGGGAGGAGCATAAGAGAAAATGTGAATACACAGAGATGAACTGATGAATTGTTACATTATAAAATGCAAGTTCTTTTTAGAGGTCAGAGTACACATTGCCTTCTATAAATTTACCTTTTCCCCTCACATTTCTTTACCTCGAAATCCATCTAACATGACTTCTGGGATGTAGCCAGAATTTTTTCTTTCTGAAGTGCAAGCCTGACTGAAATCCATTTCTTTATCATTTTCCATTAGAGTAGTTCTATTTCTTTTATGGCTTTCCAAACCCTGCACTGCAAACTACACAGGCTTGCAAAAGTCATTGCTCCTTCAGCAAATGCCTCCCTTTTAAAGTCACCTCCATCAACATTTTCAGAAATAAATTTGTAGAGAGGAGCCAGGCCTTTACCCCCCTGCTTTTCTGATTCTGCTGCGTGCAGTGTGTGAGTTCTGGGTCAGAGAATGGGGAGGACAGAACCACCACTTCTGGCCCATCCCCACTGTGTCTGCCTTACTCCCCAGAGCATTTCTGTTCCTGAGGGTAATTCATGTGCATTTTCTATACTCTGCAGTCTAATTGACCAATATTGGCACAAGTGGAAATCCCATTGTTCCCTACAAAGAATTTCTAGTCTGACAGAAGCCAAATATTTGCATAAGAGCACAAAGGATGATTGATTAGATAAAACCTAATTGTGGTTTATTCGTTATTGCCTTTTTCTGCAAAGTTCCAAATGCCTCTTGAATCAGAATGGAGATCATTTCTTACTGACTTTTAGGAACTACACCTAAAGAAAGTAGCAGGAAAGAGTTCTTGCTTTTTAATGAAGCCAAATCTCTGCTTGTTCTGAAAATCAGATGTGTCCTAGGAAGGAATTAGCTATGAAATATAAACTAGTTCCTTTTTAGTCATGTGTCTACTTGGTGCAATGCTAACTTTGTACTTAAAGTATCTTCTCTCTATATATTTTTTCTATTAGCCTTATCTCCATAGGCTTTTCTATTAACCTAGATATTCTTTCATCTCTGTAGAAAATACACTGAATATATCCTCTGCCTGTAGGGAAGAAGAAAAAGAAATGCTGCCTTATATATCAAAGTGCTTTTATAATTTCTCTCAGATCATATTGTGGAGAAACACAAAAGTTATGATGAGACCCAACTTAACCAGAGCCAAGTTAGTTTGGATTTGCCTCAATTTTCTCCTTAGGTTCACTATCCAAAGTTCCTTAACTCTCTGTCCAAGTTTTATTATCAAAAAGAAAAGTTAGCACAGTTAATATTTAAAACAGTAAAAAACCCCAAATGACCAAGGGAGCAAGTACAGGAGTAGAATGAAGTTGTGAGGAATCCCTCTTTCTGTTTACTCTCTTCTAAAGAAGTAATTTTTTCCAGGTAAGTATTTGATGCAAAATATAAATAAATAACTGAAAGTGAGTCCACTGATATTTCAAGGGGGAAGAACCGGTCAATAATATTAATGAAGACAGGATTTGTATGACAAAAAGATCATCAAATGAAGGGAATTCATGACATAAAGAATATGAGGAAAATAAAGGAACAAAAAACAGGTTTTATAAAGATAAATTTTAAAAAATAATCTTGAAATTCATCAAAAAGGTGGAGAAAGAAAAAAAAAAGTAAAAAGAAATGGCAGGAGTTTGATTTAAGGGACAGATACTAAATGTTTGGTTACAGAGGAAAGACAGAAAGTACAGGAAGAGGTTAACATTTAAAAAGAAGAAAACATTGCATATAATGTTTAAAATATGGCCTGCTTATTGAACACAAGTGTAGAATTGTTTAAGTAACTAAGAAAGTCAGAAACATCAAGAGAAGAATGATATGGAAATTGAAAGGATTGCTAACACTAGAAAAAATCTTTCTGCAAGTACATTTCTAAATACCAATAAGAGAGAAGGATCTGGTCTGTAAAAGACTGAAGTGTTTAACACTTCTTTTTTCTTTACTCTTTTCATATATCTTCACCTCAAATAATACTTATAACCATACAGACATAAGAACATTAATTTTGGTAGTAAAGTAGTAAGAAAAGGCTATTAATACAGCTGAGTAAAAGCAAGGCACAGTTAAAATCCCTTTTAGTTTAGAAAGCTCTTTTTAGCTTTTCATATGTTTAGTTACAAAACTGATTAGGATAATTTTGGACCTCTTGAGACACTTGGAACACTCCTATAGGATATGGGATGCAGTAGGACACTAGAAAAAGCAAACATGGTATGCACCAAAAAAACCCTCATCAATATAGACCAGTTGGCTTCTACTTACAGAAATATACTGTAAAAAGTAGCTACACTATTTCTAATTACCTACAAGATAGTATAGAGATGAGTAAAAGCCTACAGAGTCTTATAAGAAAATCTTGCAAATCAATCTAAACTACTTCTGCAACATGGAAGCTGGTCTTGTGAGCATGGGAAAGAACAAGCATCTATCATTTATCTTGACTGCTGTATGATATCTTGGCAGTGTCTCAGATGTCCTTGTCTTAAGCAATTTGACCAAATAAATATATGTGATGATGAAACACATATTTTTAAAGAAGGATGATTCAAAACCCATTCTTAGAATGTAGTTATTAGTGGCAGTCTGTCAAAACGAAAGACTTGCTCAATAGAGCTCTTGAAAGATCTGTCCTAGACCCTGGAAATGGAACAATTCAATATTTTAATTAATAAAATGGATGAAAAAACAGAGAAAATTAAATCCTTGTGCAATCTTAGAGGTATGTTTTAAGATAAGAGTTCTGATCAATCTTAACAAATTGAAGATATAGAGATAAAAAGTGGGTGCTATTCAGGGACACAAGTACAAGGTACGGGTTATGGGCATAAACACAGGATACAAACCTGGAGGTTAGGGATCAGTGTTACAAGGTGTGGGAGCCACCAAAGTCCCAAAGTGAGAATGACCAACATTCATACAGCTGCAAAAAAAACACACCTTTGTGCATGAAGACTAAAGCCCTGAGAATACATGAAGCAATCCCTCTATTCTCCTAAACACTGGTTACACCTTGGTTGCAATACTTCTAGAAATTTTTGGACATCAAATTTCACACTGAGGCTAGGAGAGAATTAAAAGACCATCATAACACAGCAAAATTTTAGCAATGTTGACTATTTAGTTGGTAATTTTTCATACTGCTTTTGCCAAGTGCTAATGTTTTGATTAATTTCACCAATTTTTGTGTGCACAATAACATTTTTATATTATTATATAACAGTTCTTCCCACTAATGCACAAGAACAGAATTAGACTGCAGATGAAGCTGAGCTATGCAGAGCTATATGAAAGGGAAACTTAAACAGTCCTGTGCTATTTACTGGAAGCTGGAAATGTACAGTACTTGGGGAAAGGAAAGCAGTGCTTTTATCAAAGAGGAAGATAAGTGTTGCTTTGGGGAATTGAGTTCTGGATATGTAATGGAAAAATCATTCTACTCAAACATTTAACAGGTGATCATTAATTGCATGTTCTTAATTTCCTGGGTTAATTAAAGGCTGTGATTTTTGGTTTGAATATTTTCAGCTGCAATTGAAATTATAGTAGCAGGTCTATATTTAAATACAGAGTGCTGCATGATGCAACGTACACTGACATAAATCAGATCCAGATATTCAAAACTGGCCTCCAAAAACAATGGATGTTTCTGTCTGTCATGCCTCTGTTTCCAGATTCCCCATGTGTCAAATTAGAAGAACATTTCTTCATATTCTGAAGCTGCTGAGAAAAAATAATAAATAAATCACCGCTTGTGAAGCACTTGCATATTATATTAAGGACAGCTACAAAAATCCTGTAGAGAATATGATCACTTTTGTCTTCAGTGTAATAAAGATAACATGGGACCACACCAGTATTTGTTCATTAATGGCACAATAAATGAGACCAAGCCCTGGAGGAAGGGTATGCTCTAATGTACACACAAAGGTCCAAAAGTGCAAGCAATCTTCACCGTTATATTTTACAGCATTATATTGTACAGTCAAATTCTCTAAAGCTTTAATATGTTTGGGTTTTTTTTTTTTGTATTTAATAAATATCTACATAACCAGGAAGTACCAAATGGTGTTATGGAAATTATAATATAATCAAAATAATAGTGATTCTGTAGTATCTATGGACAAAAAAGACCCTCTTTAAGTATATTTCACCCTTTTCAGCATGGCAGTGTTATTTTCCCACAAGAAATACGTTGTATATCTCTGAGGTTATTCCTGCTGGTGAGGTAAACACACCTGCACTCCAGAGATTTAATTCAAACCTGAAGAAAACTGAGATTGGGATAAACTTTAAGCAATTCTTGTCAGTTTTCAGTCTGAACCCGTTGCTCCCAATTTTGGAGAGAATGTCCTAAGGGGAAACAAAATATCGAAGGGAAAGAATCTGTTGTCATATACTTGGGAATATTAGTTTGACACCAGAATAAGGGCAAATACGGAGAAATTCAATGCTGCACCTTATTGCTTAAAGTTACTTGTGAAGGAGTCCCACAAATATAGTTTCTTTTTCATAGACTGCTTAAAATATTTAAATTTGAAAGCTGTGACAGAGGAATATTTATAGACTTAGTCAGAAGAACACTTGAGATTATAACCCAAATAACTGAAAGAGATAGGTGTTTATAGGGTCAGTTAATCCAGGAAAATGCTAATTCCAGGCAGGACCCAATTTATAATATGCATCCTCCAGGTTTAGTCATGGAGGAGAGAGTTTTAGAAGTGTTTTAAATTATCTAAATCCTGCATTAGCCTCATTTTAGCTGCATAATCATTTAGGCCTTCCTCAAAGGGTCCTCACAGGCAACAAGTCTTATTACTACCATTTCCTCAGATAAATTTATATAAACACAGATCTGGATTCAACCAACCTCTATTCAAACATGTCCAATATGATCTAGGAATTATAATTCAACTAGAACATCACTCTATTTTAACCATAGAAATAAACCAGAACTACAGAGAAAAAAAAAAGGG
>VXBI01006927.1:359188-373890 GCA_013397375.1 Toxostoma redivivum
GGCGTGGGGGGAGGTTGTTGGTGTCATGAATTGTGTAAAGATCTCATTTTGATAATCTTTCTGTAAGAGAATTTCCCTACTTTTACTTCCTCCAAAAACTTAAAAACCTGTTTGCCTAAAATAAAAAACTGGTTTTATGCTGCAGAGTTTGTCTTCCTCAGTTAATTTTATTTTTCTTAGAATAAATAAAACAAACGATGCCTGGATGGGCAGTAGCTGGTAATATTCTATTGGTTAATCTTCAACTGCAGAGGCATTATTTCCTAGACCCTTTCAGGTGCTTTTTTTAATAACAGTTTTATATTGAATCTCTTCCACAGGGGTGTCCTTGACTTAATGTAGTAGTCACACTTAGTGTCATGCCCCAATAAATGTCTTGACATGTGTCTATTTGCTTTCAAAGTATCAATAGGGAAAAAAAATATTATAAAGATGAAATGAGAATTTCTTTTAATCATCTTTTTCTTTGAAAACTACCCAAGAAGAGTACAGAAAGTGTATCTCAAAGAGCCATGTTTTGAATCAATGTGGTTGTGTTTTAAGGCAAAGAGGTATACAGTTTTCACCATAAATTGAAATAGAAGATGAGAAATTTCAACTCTATTACTATGTACCTGCATTGGGACACGGGGAGATAGGTAAAAGTCCACGGAGCACTGATGTTGTCCAAAACCTCCCCCTCCTCAAAAATTCTCCAACACAAATAGGTTCTACCCTGGGTGCCACAGATATTAATCCATTCCTACCACATTCATCTCCAAAGTGAAGATAGAAAATTATAAATATAGAAATAAGTCTCCATTTATGCAATATTTTATCTTGCCATAGAGTCCTTAAAGAATACACAGGAGCTACTATCAAAAGAAGTCCTGGTAAGCATTTCACTCACAGAACTTTATTGAACTAGTGGAAGTCTATTGGCAGATCCCCATGATTTTAAATTATCAAAACTGTGCATTAGATATATAGATTACATCATATATGTGGCATATATGTGATCTAAATATACATATATCCATATACTTGAGCATTTTAAACAAGAAATTTAGTATATTTTTTCAAGTATTTCTTGATATGTCCTTCAAAATATTAATTCAAATTTAGGAAATAGTGTTAGCCAAATGAAAAATACCTTTTATTGTCTTATTTTTATCCAATGTTGAAATTAAAGGCTTCTTGGTTGGATAATGATTGCAAATGATCTCTCTCTTAATCAAGAAGGCATTTATAAAATAGTTTTCTGTCTCTTTAGTTCTTTTAAGCTTCTAGAAAAATCCAGAATGATACATACTTGAAGAACAAATAATTAAATTTAAAAATAAATATGGAAAACTGTAAGTATAATATCTTTCCTATAAGTCTCAAAGTAGTATCACTTGGCACTGAAAGCTGAAATAGCAAAATGAGATCATTGATTTATAGTCAGCATTCTCTTTCTAGAATAATTTGTTTTCCAATATAGCTTTCTCTCATCCTCATGCTGTATATAGTGAGATGTACAATTGATTTCACAGGTGTTTACATTAAAGAAGCACTATTAGGATTTAGAAATTACAGGATGCCCAAAATACTTTTCATGCACTTCGGTGATCTATTGTGAATAATTAATTAACAGAATAACTGTAGCTATTATTTCTGAATCTGTTACTCTTCTGGATTTCCTCATATGTGACACAGTTTACACTGCCATCAGTACACAATTTCAGCTTGGGAGAAGAAAGTCCTATATCCTGGTCTGTGAACCCGAAGCCTTTGCCTGTCATAGTTTAAACACAGATATTTCATCCCTGCTCTAAATCAAACACAGTGCACTGGTCACCATGACAAGGCCTGATCACTAGATAATCAGCTAAAACAACTTCAACTTGATAAAATACTTGGCTAAAAATATAGGAACTTATAATTTCTTCTTCAAAATAAAGATATCTTCATAAAACTTTTCTGCATTCACCCCACTCATAATATGTTAATTTTACAGCAGCTTGTCTCTTCCCATATGAAAACATTTGAGATATGCCAGTTTTGTCAACTCATAAACTTCCAGTGGTTACCATCTTAATAAATCTTTGAGATGACTCATAATGGACAATTCCATTCATGTATAAGTAAAGATGTCAAAATCTGGTTCACTATCATTCAAAGAGCATCAGCTGGAAGATTATAGATTTCTGAATTATCTTTTCTAATTTTGGATGAAAAAGGAGGAAACTGTGCATTTCAAATTGAACTGAATTAGTTTGGTATTTATTATTATTATTATTAATAATAATAATAATAATAATAATAATTTTCAAGAAAGTACCTCATTTCAAATTGTCTGTTGACCTACATATTACATAATATTCCAAATTTAAGTTATTGGAAGCTGCAGTCGGTAACAAAACAAATTATGTTAACTTAATATTCAATTAGTTTACGTTAAACAGAAATTGGACACCAGAAAATACTTTATTAAGAAAGCTGAGGAATTATGTATATGGCTTAGAAAGCAAGGAAAGTACTTTGGTGAACATAGAGAATATATTTCTGCATATTTTACTGAAATAATGTGTTCTGAATAAAATGAGATTTCAAATTTGGGGAAACAGATGGAAGGCTGAGGGTTGAAGGTGTGAAAAATGTACCAGATCTACAATAGTAGAAAAGACAAAGAAAATTTATTGATTTAGGAAACAGAGGAATCAGATTGCCATCTCTCAGTTGAAATTGGACTATTTATGTGGTAGAGTTGGGATTCAATTTAGGAATGAAATATTGAAATTTAGGAGCTCTTTTAATTGTCAGTGAATAAATTTTATTTGTCATTTACGTTAGAGAGACACTGCTCTTGGGTGTACAAGATGTTGGCAGAAACATATGATATAACTATTGTAGAAGACACAAATCTTTTTGCATCTTCAGATAAAGGCTGTACAGAAGATTTTATCTTAAATGGTGCTCAGTGCCTGTGTAGGGACAATTAGCTGCATATTAGCATCAACTTTAATTCAAACTTCTAGGTCTCTGTTTTCTGCCATGGACCCTCAGTCATCCAACTTTTTGTAAGCAGTTGCACATAACCACCTGCTGCTCAAATTCAAATCATCCTTTGCAATATCATGAGATCCCAAAATAATCCATATGGGGCTGGCGGATATGGCACAAAAGCAGTGGGAGACACCTGACCTTTCCAACAGCAGCAGGATATCAGGAAGCACAACCCACAGTACATCAAATGGCACTTGATGCTTGAATCAAAACCTGAATCAAGTCCCTGCTATTTAGCAGGTTTTGGTTCAGTCTCAGTGGGATTCCCTGTACAAGCTTGCCATCCAGCGCTAAGGAATTGTCTATAATCCTTTCTCCTGCAACTGCACTTAGTTTGGAGAGTTTAGAAAATATATTTCATTTTAAATTCTGTTGCATATGTTGCTTTCCCATTCTTCTATATGCTCTAAGTCCTTCTGTGAATTTCCATTATTCATTTTTCCTAGAGAAAATAATATTGATTATCAAATAGTTTTAATATATATTTAGGACAAATAACCATTGATTTTAAATTCCTCACTCAGCATCTATGAACATTTAATAAATAACTGGAAGATATTCAGCAATGTCTAAAACAGACATAACTTAGAACAATTTTTTAGCAAAAAAAATATACAGAAGTAATGTGGAGTTTTTTCTTTCTATTTGATTAGCTTTTCATCCATAATTAAATGCAAACTTGAAACCCTAGCTAAAAATCTTCATTTTCAGCATTCATAGGAAATAAGAAAGAGGTGACTCAATGATTAATGTTAGAAAGGACTATGCAAGTGTGTTATTATAATCAGAAAACAACTAATTCACCTACTTCACTTGAACATCTTGGGTTCAGATAAATGAACTAAGAACTAAATCTTTGCATTTTAATATTGCTTTAACAGCAGGATTCCTTTGATTGGGAAAATACCACAAGGAATATGTCCTCTGATTTCTAATAGCAATTACTTTTGTTACAAAAATAATATTTACAGTATGGAAAATATTGCACTCTATTCAATTTGCATGGTTGCAAGTGACTCATTGGAATACTTTAAGAAACTACATTCAATTACAGTCTTCCAGTTGAAATTATGGTATTTGCATTTGTGAGAGGGTATCATTTGTGCAAAAGGTGACAAGTTCCTAAAAGTCACTTTCAGACTGAGATATGAACAAATGAGATCATTAAATGTCTTGTTAGATAAATGCACATAAATTAAATGTTTTTTCTCATACCGTATACATGAATTGAAGTACATTAGATTCACATTGTACAGTCATGGTCGTGCCTATTTCTAAACAAGATGTCACTTTAAATAAAAAATGAAGCAATTGTTTTCCCCAGATCTACCAGGTTTCTCTTCCCACTAAGCAGCTGTTTTGAGGATATTTTCCTTTATCTTCACCCTCCTCCATTCCTTTTAACAGAAAGTTTGGAACAACTTCTTATTTACCCTAAACTATTCCTTTAGGGAAGTCAAGGCTGAAATTATAAAAATTTAGCAGTAGTGCAACTTTAGAAAAGAAGTTGGAAGAGAATGGTTTTGGAAGGAATTTCAAGAGGTTATCTAATTCATGCTCTTCAAGGCAAGATCACCTGTACCTATATTATTTTTCACAAACATTTAATTAACCTGTTCTCTGAGACCTCTGATAAATGAGATTAGTTTAGGATTGTCATTTCATTCTTTCAAATGTGACACACATTCATAAACTGGTTACTGCTGAGAATGGAGCTTTAACTCTATTTCTTATATTTTATACTTTGAAATCCAAACTTTCAAGATAATTATTATAAAATACACATGGTGATTAGGGAAATTGAGAAGCTCATTTCTGGTTAATGATATCTTATGCCAGAAATTCTACTCACAAGAGAAACAATTTTCAATAAACTTTGGATTCCTCTATTCTATCTTCCAAAAGGAAAAAAGATGAAGAATTTTCTGTGCTGGTGTTGAAAAATGGTATTAATAGAATGAAATAGTTGGCAAATAAAAACAAGCTATGGGCCCCTCCTCTTCCCCACTACACTGGGCAGCTTTTAACTCTCCTTTATGTAAATTTAAGTAGGATCATTCAAACTTTGTCATTTGGAAAACTGTCCTGCTTACCCACCTCCAAATTCGATCTTTTCATTGGAGTTTATGCATATATAAACATCACGACAGAGAGAGGTTCTCAAGATGTAATTTCTCCTTATCAAATTAACCAGCCACAAAACACTGATGCTGTGCAAATACTGTTCATCAATAGTTAAAACTTTGGTGTGTTGTCAACACTGTTTCAGTCAGAAATCCAAAACACAGCATCATATGAGTTACTGTGAAGAAAATTAACTCTACCCCATTCAAAATCAGCACAATAAGGCAATGTTTCTATCCTAAATAATCTGTAATCTAACAAAAACTATAGTAAATAATATTTGTATGCAAAAAAAGCAAAACTAAAAGTTGAAAGTAGGACAGAAAACAAAAATGTCAGTGCCTTTCTTTTTAACAACCAGTAATGAAGTAAAATAATAGGTAGACATAGTTCACTAGCAGTAGAACTAGAAAAAGTTATTTAAATTGTAGTACATTTTTTCCAAAATTAGCCTTCCACCAAACACAGCATTGAAGTTAATGAACAGCACTGTGGAAAAGTGGGTGTTTTCTTTTTTGTACGATCTTCTAATTTTTTTTTCCTCATTTAATCTTCTTTTTTTTTCTTTTAATTTTCTTCTTGGGAGAAATACCAGGGGAAAAAGTGGTTTCATGTCAAGTATAAAAAGAAATCTCAAACCAATGGCCATGTGCCAACATTTTAATCTGTTTCTCCTGTGGTCTTCATGTAAAATCTCTTTATTTTTGGCAAAAAAAATCTTTATTTTGCTAATTTTGCAGGCATTTTCACATGTACAATTCATGCTTGATTTTGCAGTTATCTTTTTGAAATATATTACAATCTGTGTAAAAATTCAGTTAGGCCAATGGGAAGCGATAAAGGAGGACAGATTAAATTTTGTCCTATATAATTTAGATGAATATTTCTGTTGTCTTTCCAGTATTTAATTTGTGATTTCTGATAGTATTAAAGTCCCAAAATGATCTTTATATTTTGAATATTTCATCAGACCTAGTCAATCTGGAATTGTCCCAGATGAAGTGTCCTTTTCACAAAAGACACTTCTTATTGAACAATGCTTTTTAAGGAAAGCAGAAGATAATGCTTTCCCTCCCCAGTGTTTTTATCACTACAGAAGAAGTCAGTTGAAGTAGGTGATGTTCCCTAAATTGCTCAGCTCTGTCCCAGAAATACCATACCACCTGACCTTCTTCCTTACTGCCTAGATCTTCGTATTCCCTGTCCCTGGCTCTGGGATTAACATTAATTTCACCTCATTTTTCTTGATCTGAGTGTACATTTTCCTCTTCAAGGTCTATGACCTTGTAAATCCTGCATTTATGCTGCTCTGCCATGGTCTGTGGGTTTTAACTACTCTCACTGTTTTATGGGACACTGACTGCTGCAGGCATATCAGCATCAGATTGACTTTGGGGACATGGTATTTGGTTCCTACTGCCTGGAATGAATTTGTCATTTACAGACTCTAGGTGGAGGAAGTTCTAATGAAATCAACTGCATAAAATACTTGAAGATTTGTATGAAGAAACTAATTTTTTGTGTCTGCTTCAGCATCAAATGAAGTAAAAATTGCAAGAAATGCTTTGGAAATATTACTAGGACAGTGTTACTTAAATACTGTAAATTTGTTGGAAAAAAATTCCAGTAATTAAAACAGTCACAAAAATTAATTCAAACTTTTGATAAAGTTTGATCTCTCTGTTTCAAGTTCTTTATCTACAACAATCAAAATATAAGTTGGGTTGTGCATTTCCATCTGAAGATAAAATTTATTTTCAAGGATATTAAAAAAATATCCAATAAGCAATTATAAAAACTATGGAATTATAAAGAACAGCACCAAATATCAGGTACAAAACTTAAAGTTACTTAAAGTTACATTTACATGACAGATTGCTGCACCATGCACAAATACTCAATTTAGAATACAACCAGCCAGCTCAGGTGACATAAGAAATAGAGAAAATGTATTCCCATCCTCTCTGTTTCATTATTACCTGCTTGTGTTTACTGTTCTCACACCCACATGGGGAGTCACACTAGTTTCAAGGACCTGGAATGACTTTCTATATCAGGTGCTTCACTACCTCAAGATCCGTTCAAGTTGTTTGTTTACATTCATACTGTCATTTTGAATGAAGTAATTTTTCTCTTCAAGATTTCATGAAGTTTATTCTCTATCTGCACACAGCTTTATGGGTCAACATCCTCAATACCAGATCTTCAATTTGTGCAAATCAGTTTAGTTTAACTGCTGAATCTCTCCAAAGTCTGACAAAACACAAGAGTAAGATTCACGAAAAATATCACCCCAAATTATAATGATGAGCCAAATACTCATCCAAAATGGACCTAGATTATGCCCTAAAATACCTAAAATATTTTATGAACAGCTGATCTCCTTTGATTCAGTCTAACATATTGGAAAAGTGATAGGAACAGTTCTTATTTTCAACCCCAGAGGAAAAAAAATTAGTCTACTGAAATTTCTGTCTTTTCACATATTTTAAAATAAACCAACCTGTTTGAAATTATTCAGACTGGGGAATTAAAAAAATAAATCTTGTGGAAAACACTCTCAAACTCTTTCTAACTCCTTCAACACTGCATAAAGTGAGAATTTTCTCAGGAACTAAACATAAAAATACTGTTTTATCAAAACAAATCATCAGTAGATGATGTTCTGTGTTTACTTCAGGAAGCAAAAATGTTTCAAATTAATCTTCTAATATATGGCATGATTTCCATAAAACCACCTACAGAAAAGACTGCTCTGAGAGAGACATTGTTCTTTGTAGATATAATTTTAAACTAATCAGCTTTTGTTTTGAACCACAGAAATCTGCAATTCCTTCTTAATTTCTAAAAATAAGTATGTTTAAGAAATACAGTGCCAAAGCTTGTAATGTGCTACTAATTACTTCAGGGGACATAGAGATCTTGCTACAATAAGAAGTAAAAATAAAATCTACTCATAACCTTGAAGTAAGAATACTGAAATAAATAATTGATTATATTCTCCATTTTTGTTGTTAGAGATTAAATATAATTCCCATTTTATTGATAAAAAATCACAAAGGAGTATAATTAACCTAGTATTAACCCCCAGAAATTGTCACCATATGATTTCATATGTGCTAAAAACCAAATTACATGTTATTCCAATGCTAATTATATGTAAGTTATAAATATAGTTAAGAAATTCTTAGCCAAATTCCCTTGTCTACACCTTACTTGATCATCCCACAAGCATAATTTCTATTGCAATCCTAAAACCTGTCTTCCATGCCGCTGTGCTGAAACTTACAAGATGACACATCCTAGGATAACCTAGATCTTATTGCTGTTGAGGGCAGAGGAAGAACCCTGCCACCCTTCCCTAGGGAGACAAACTGATTGAAAAATATCTCATCAATGAAGACAGTGCATTAAATTATCCAGGTGGCTTTAAAGATATAGGGCAGCTTATTTCTCTTCTGAAATTCAGTTCAAAGAGCATGAAAGTATGAGTGCATGAATCATGAAACATTTTCTCACTGGGTACATTCTTTGCTCGTTAAACTTTCATTTTCTTCACTTTAGGTTGCAAAGAGTCAACATCTAAAATACTTCAGTGTCTTTAGTGGCAGGGATTTTCAACATAGAATATTTTTTAATTTCAGTCATAATAGACCAATAGTACAAATACAATCTCACTGTTTGCAACAGCTTTTATGTCTTAGAGGGAAATTAATTCAAGATTGTGGCATTATGTGTGAAATGGTTAATTTAATTCGTTGCCTGGGAGTTCTCAGCTTTCAGTTCAGCTTAGGCTAGTTGCTTTGCTATTGACTGTATTGTTCTGCTACACTGAATTAAAGACAACTTGAAAGACTGTTCTTGTACTAATGTTTCCAACTTCTCCTTTAGGGTCTCAGTAATTATTGTTTTGTAATTTAACAGACTGAAGCTGTTTCCAACAGATAGAGAAAACCCAAACAAAATCCACTTTAAAATGTTTTTCAATCAACCATAGAGAGTTCAGTATTCAGTACTCATAGTTTCAGGTCACAACATCTAAAATTCTGTCCTTTTCCAACTAATTTACTGAATAAAATGAATCATTTAAACTAAGCTTCACAATAACCTTTATAATAAGTGCAGATCAATCTGACTTGTTGATAACTTAGGATATGAATAGTGCAAATGCTGAAGTTTACATTCAAGATCAATATCCTCACTGCAAGGATAAAATATTAATATATAGCATGACAGTGAATCCTTAAATCATCATATTTCAGGAATAGGAGGGAGCTTAATCTTAACAGCAGGTATACAAATTTCCCCTTTGTACAAATATCCACTTGTACTCTTAAATTGGTTATAGCATTCCTGTGTTTGTAGTAAATTCTCCAAGGACATGGTATTTCTGTAGCTCTGAAAGAATAGATAGACCAGTCTTTAAATCTCATTACAGTTTGTTGTAGCCCTCAATAGCTAATATGGCTTTTCATGAGAAAAGCTCCTCTGAGAAATCTCATCATACAGTTCTCCCTTCAGTAATCAACTATCGTACTGTTTGGATGCTTTACCACAGAGTTGAGAAATAATTCTGAATTTTGGGGGCCTGTCAAATTATTTAAATAACAATAATAGATAGATAGATAGATAGATAGATAGATAGATAGATAGATAGATGATAGATAGATAGATAGATAGATAGATAGATAGATAGATAGATAGATGATAGATTTAAAATGAGAATAAACAACATAGAAAATGTTTATTTTACTTTTTTTAGTACACTTTGGAAGTAGTCAGCTCACTATTAATTTGCTCAAACGAGGTAACGTTTTTATTTTACTTTGTTGGGTCTTTCGTGTTTGTCAGAAGAGTGCAACCAATATTTGTCACATCTGTATAGTCACTGCTTGATTAAGAGATGGAGACAAAGACTATTTCAGGAGTGGATTTATCAGAGGAGACAGGTAATGTTGGCCATGGCCTTCTTCACCAAACAATTCTTCTTGAGGGAGAGAGAGGAATGCTCATGTCAGAAGCTCCATCGTGCAGTTTAGTGGGGGACAAATTCCCTCTGCTCCTCATTTCAAAAGCTAGCAACAGAGTTTAAGGTTGCATGAGAAGTATTAACACATAGTCCAGAGGGAATTTGTCCCCCACTAAACACAGAATCTAGAGTACTTGAAAGCCATAGACTGTGCTCAGTTTGAATCTAGAAGAAGCAACAATGAACCCAGAAGTCTCATTCACTTGCAGGCCTTAATAGTTCCTGTGCAATACATAGAGCTGAACATGGATAGGCTGCTGTAATATCAGAACCTATATTTTCATTGCTCCCAGTGCAAGTATATGTGCCCAGAGAGATCTGGAAGAGACGTTAGAAAATTTACTTTGAATTTTGATTTCACTTTATTTTGAATTCCCATCCTTTATTTTGCTAAAATATTTTTTTATTTAAAATGGCCTCATGAAATTCAATGGAAGTATGCCAAAAATTTGCACTAAACTTCATTCAAGTCACACCTTGCAAGCTGCAATGAAACTATGTGAAAGGCATCCAGAAATATTCATTTTCCTAAAGCTGATTACTTCAGATATATGGTTGATTACTATTTCAACAAAATAAATGAGACAATTAGAGAACACTATTGCTGGACACTGATAAAAAAAGAGAAGATGAACAAACAACATATCAAAATGATCCCATAAAATGCAATATCCTCGTACATTTGCTGATCTGGTAATGTAAGCATCATTGAAATTCATGCCAAAAAGATTTTGATGGCTGATGCACTACAAAGAAAAACGAAAAGCAAACAGAATAAATTGCAAACTCTTAAGAATGATCAAAAGCTGCTATCAGGTAAATGAAACAGGTTGATACACCATTAAATGCACTTTACAAACTCATTTGTGTCATAATAATGATGCACCTGGCTGTGCTTCAGGACCCGGGGAAGCAGGCAAGTTGCCACAAGTCTTTTTTTGTCCACAAACAATATATCCTGTCATCTCTCTGATTCATAATCAGTGTCTTTTTTCAGAGATTTGACTGTGATCTCTAAGTATTTGTTTAGTATGATCCCAGCCCACTGTAAAGATGAATTTTACTTCATTTGGCAGGATTTCCATGGAGGGTGTATGTGTATTTCTATGGGGAAAGGAGGTACCGGCATTCTGCTAGGTCAGACAGCAGCAGATCTTTTGATTGCTGATCCCACTCAAGCAATTCTGTGCATATTCTTCATCTAAAATTACCTCAGAATATGGAAGTTAAGAGTGGCAACTTTACTTAAATCCACTGATTTAAGACTCTGATGACTAATTTTTAATACCAAATGTATGAGGATATTTTAAGCTCCTATCTTCTGAATCTTTCTGTATGATGGGTATTCAGGATATTGTGGATAAGATAAGATGAAAAACCCTATCACAGCTCAAAGAGACCAATATAAACCAATTATTTTCCTAGCTGCAACTAAGGGACCAATTAGCAGCAGCTGACATAGAAGACTGCAGCCCACTTAAAAAAGGAATAGCAGCCAGAGGGGTTAGGGTCTATTTTGGAAAAGGGCTTCAGATCATAAATGTAGTTTTTTAAGAAAAAGTAGGATGTAGAACACAAAAGTCGCAACTATTTGAGAGGAAGATAGGAGAAATCCAGAGAAGAGGAAAGCACAGACCCTCATATGCTACTGACACCTCTGACTCATATCTACAGAGGGCCAGGGAGAACTGGCCTTTAAATGTAAAGGACAAGAAGGATCAACCTTCTGCACTTGGAAGGGCTGGAGAACGGCAATGAGACCCAGCAGACATTGCAGTTTGCTTGCACTTTCTATTACACTTTGATTTCCCTGTTTCTCTGACGTTTGAACTGGCTGGAGTAATTCTAGTGTGTCTCTTCAAAAGAGAGTGGAAAAGGATCCTGCTCCTGCAGCTTTGAACTGCTGCCTCTGTAATCTGCCATCTCACTGACCAGCTGAGCTGAATGATTTAAAACTTTCATAAGGTAAAGACTGCCCAAAGAAATTATGAACAGAGCAAGGTCCTCTCCCCAAACTGTGAAGTCAGTAAGTTTGCTACATTCCATTCCATTTTGTTGTCTTCAACCCAGATATGTTGGTATAGTGTTTGAACCTCATTGTGAAAGGGGAAACGGAAGAATTTTTTTCAGATGTATCTTCAGAGTTAGAAGCATTCCTTGTCCTCCAGTTTTCTACAAGGGAACTATTCCTGTTTTTACTGTTCTATATGGGGGAAAAAATCCAGCCTTGAATTGCTGAATTGATTTATTCATACAAGCTTCTCATATATTTATTCCTTGGTATGTCTTTGAAATCAGGACAGCAAATCTGAAGTGAAGAAACCCACGAGGATCCCTTTCTCTGCTGCCAGGTTATTTCAAGAACTGAAGCTAGCTTATTTAAAGGCAATTAAAAGGCCACTAAAATGCTGTATGTGATTTTACAGGGCAAAAACGTCTCTCAATTTTTTTTTCCATACTTTGGCATTTCTGTTGGGATAGGCCAAAAAGTGCTAACTATTATAAGAAAATCTGTGAGTTTAGTTACAAAGCCCACACATAATATAAAATTATTTATCTATTCTTGCAATATAAAACTAACATTTTGAGAAGCAAAACTAGCTGCTGTATATTAGACTGTTGATATTGGGTGCTATATTTCTAATACAACTTTGTCAAAAGTCAGTGTCAGGCATATCCTCAATACTAACTCTAAAAGTTGTTAGGTTTCTCAAAACCAAAAATTTCTATCTCAGTGTTATCTTTTATTTTACTAATGTTTTAATCTCTAATTCTTCTGGCACCTCCTGATCTGTCACCTTGGGCACTGCATTGCAGAATAGATTTCAAAGCATAAATATCAATACAAATTTAAGGGGTTAACTGTTACACTAGAATGTCATTAGTTATTCTTCATTTTTATTACCTAATCCTAATCTCATCAATGTCTGTTTGCAAAACAAACTAACAAAATAACAGGGATCATAAGATAAGCTTGTAGATTGTGTTTATTTGTGTAAAGAAGACAGTTGCATGTATATGTTAAGATAGCAATTGTAGGGAAAATGCAAGTATCTCAGTCCTTATGATGATATATAAAATTTTGTTTACTAAGTGGACAAAAAGTATAAAATGGCCACTAAAAAGTCCAGTAGTGACTTTTGTTCTCAGGTACACTAATCCCATATATTCTTCTATAACTATAACCACAGCAAAGACCTTAATGTAAAAATTCTGCTCTTCCCGAGGTGATAAAGCAAACTAGTCACACTGGTTATTATGCAGATTTTTGCCATTGTCAATTTGAAACTTTTTTAACACAACAAAGCTAACCGGTTTTAATGCATGAAAATGTTTATGCTTCCCCTGAAGTTTATTGTAGACATCAAGACTTTTTTTTTATTATTTTTATTGCAGCTTCAATTAAAGAAAGATCTCAGGGGTGTGTGATGTCATGCATAGCTGATCTGGTTCACGTTAGACACCAATATTAGATCTTCTGTAAAACTGTGGGAAAAAGCTTTTCAGCTTGTGAGTGTATGTGTGTGCATGCTTATTCTCTATCTTGCTATCTGCCTTTTATGTCTTTTGAAATACTGGCTCAATTTAGATTCCTTTATAATGATGTGTGCTTGAAATGACTGAAAATAGAACTTGACATTGGAGCCACTCTATTAAGCATTTTAATTCTGACTGTGAAGTCATATTATTCATAACATAATAGTTTTATCCATTTGGTATTCTGCAATTATTAGCATTGTATTTAAATATATTAGTCCTATAGAATGCTTCCTTATCGTATAGTAGATTCATATATTGTCAATTTTATGAAAATAAAGGAAAGTTATGTCTCATATTGTCAAAAAGGAGAAAGTATTCTTTTTTCTGTAATAAATTTCTTCAGGAGAAATCTTGTAAGATACTCATCTTAATTACACTAGTATTTTAGTAATGCTGTAAGGGTAAGATAATGATGAGGGTGAGTCATGCTGAAAAGACCTACAGCCTAAATTAAAGATGATTATTTCTAACTTATTTAAAGCATGTTTCCCAAACTTTTAAACTACAAAGGACATCTGTGTACATAATATTCTGCCTAAGACTGAGTGAATTTGCCAGAATGTATTTTAATGTTTTCTGAGGTGTACAATCAGCACACATTCATACCAATTGTAAACACATTTTTCTGTTAGTTCAATAAATGGAACTCTCAGTTTGGAACCACTACTTGTTAATTTGGACAAGACAAATTTGGCTGCCAAGCTAAAGAAAGTACAGCCCTCATATATTTCATATCTACAATGAGCAAGCTTATCAGAAAAACAGGCAGGAATAAAACCCCAGAGCACTAAGGGTTGGGTAAGAAGGGCAACAGTCAATTTGATAGTTAACACAAGTGACCATACTGAGCTCTTTAAAGTTTTGCTAGGTTAGTCCAAAGAAATGTAGTCTGTCTGGTTAGCAGAGTCTAAATGGGTATCTATTTTGCCAATTGTTAGCATGTGGTGTGATTTCAGATACATAAGTGTCTCGGTTTAAGAGA
>VXBI01006928.1:18530-34179 GCA_013397375.1 Toxostoma redivivum
GAATCAATCACCGAATCAATCACAGAATCAATCACAGAATTTTGGGTTGGAAGAGACCTCCAAGACCATCAATTCCAGCCCAGCCCAACACTTGCACTACCCCATGGCAAATCCAGATTATTTTAAACACACCCAGGGATGGAGACTCCAGCACCTCCCTGGGCAGACCATTCCAGTATTTATCACCCTTTCTGTAAACAACATTTTCCTCATATCCAACCTATATTAAAGCTGTGTCCTCTGGTTCTGTTCTTCTGGAGAAGGAGACCAACCCCAGCTGAGCACAGCACCTTCAGGAAATCGTGGAGAGGGCTGAGGTCACTCCTGAGCCTCCTTTTCTCCAGCCTGAGCCCCTTCCCATCTCCCTCAGGAATTCTCCATTCCCTCAGGAATTCTCCATTCCCTCAGGAATTCTCCATTCCCTCAGGAATTCTCCATTCCCTTCCCATCTCTCTCAGCCTCTCCAGATGCTCCAGCCCCTTTCCCAAACCTTACTGGGCCAGCATTTCTGGTTTTTGGCTACCAACCACCCCTCCTGTCCTGCCTTGGAGGTCAGTGAGGAGGAAGAAGAGCGATGAAGGCGCCCTTTAACAAGAACCCATCAAGAGTGATTAATTTGGGCTCATTAGGAAGGGAAAACGAGCCTGGCCATTTAGCAGGATAAGGCACTGCAGGTATTTCCTGGATTTTCATGGATTTTCATGGATTAATGCAGCTGCAGGAAGGGCTGAACCCCTCCTGGAGCTGGGAATTGCAGTGGAAGCAGCTGGATATCCACAGCATCCACCCCAAACTGCCCCAAACATCCCAAAATCAGCAGCTGTGAGAAAAGCAGGAAGCCCTGAGCCCCTGCAGGGAGGTTTTGGGGTGGATTCCAGAGCCCTTGGAGCAGCTCCTTTCCACCAAACACCCAGGAAAGGCTGCTCAGCTAGCAGAAATTGGGAAAATTGAGATTTTATTTGGGATTGACGCTCTTTACCCATTGATAAGGGGTGATAAAGCTGTGAGAGCTTCTTCCACAAATGAGCCATAAAATAGGATAGCTTTGGGATTATCCTGAAATGGGAGAAACCTTCCAATTATGCCTGAAGAAAAATTCCTATATCCTAATGCTAATTATAGCATCCGTGGCATGGATTTGTTTGATGAGGAATAAAATAAACACTGGCTTTGAAGGCAAGACAAGGAGTGGGGAAAAAAAAAAAAAGGAAAATGAGAAATGGAAGACCTGGAGTGATGGAAAATCCAGGTGTGGGTGCACAAATGATTCCACCCATCCCACACTTCCAGCTGGGATCAGCCTGGTCCAGAACAAAAATTCCAAATTCCCAAATTCCCTCCCCACATCCCAGCTCCATCCCCATCCCTGCTGGTTCCATGGTGTCAGGGTTTGTCCCTGTGGTAAAAAAAGGAAAAAAATCTCTTTTTTTTGCCATGGAAAAGATGGGAATCCTGGATGGGAAACAGGAGCTGGGAATTTAGAGAGGGTGAAAGGTTCTTGGGGGCCCTGCAGCCCTGGGTTAGAATTGAGGGAATAAAGGCATCAGGATTTAATAACAGCTTTAATTCTCATTAAAAGAATGAAATAGTTAATACTTAAACTGTTTGTTTATAAAATTCCCAATTCTGGTTTAATAACTGTTCAGGAGGAGACCCTGCAGCACATCCTGGGCCCAGAACAGAGCCAGGCTTGGAATACCTGCGTGAGCACAGATTAATTAATCATTAACTCATCCCAGAAAAAAAAATTGGAAGGGACCCTAAAACCCATCCCAACCCCTGCCATGGGCAGGGACACATCCCACTGTCCCAGGCATGAGGAAATTATCCCAAAAACACATTTGGGATATGGGAACAACCTTCAGGCAGCATCTGGATCAAGGACGTGAAAGGCTCAACCCCAGAATAAAAATTTTATTCCTCCAAGAACATTTCCAGCCATGAACATTTCCATCCCCATCTCCAGTGGTGGCTCTTGGAGAGAATTCCATGAAAATTTTTCTCCTGGCTGTGAGAACAACCCCTAAAAAAAAATAAAATTAAAAAATAAAATAAAATAAAAAATCCTCTTCTGCCAAGGTTCTGTTTTGCCTGACAGCCCTGCCCACAAATTGAGCAAACCCAAAAGTGCAAATGGAGCCATTCCAAAATGGGAAAGGAGGAATATTCATTGGAATATTCTGGTTGCATCCCATCCATCTTTGTGACAGACATTTTGCTCCAGCTCTGGCTGGAGCTCTGATGAGTGACAGCAAGAAGCCTAATTAGCATAAAGGGTGATAATTAGGGATGCAAATGCAGGAGATGTCACTCGGTAATTTAACCAGGAGTGGGCAAAGCACCACCAGATCCCTGGCTCAAGGAAAACAACCCCAGGAAAGGGATTTGAGGAGGAAAAAAGCAAGGAATGAACAGAGGTTTTTAACAAGAGAAAAAAAAAAAAAACAATCCTAAAATTCAAGGAGGTTCAGGAAAAGAAGGAATGGGTTGGAGTTTATGGGATGTTGGAGCAAAAGAGGGGAAAGAGGGAAAGGAGGAGGAAATAATGTCTTGGGAAGGAGTTTTGTGCAATACAAAAATGGGAAATCCACAGGGATATCCAAAAGCAGCCAGAAATCCCAAACAGCACCAGCCTCAAACTCTGCCAAGACCCCTGAACTCACTGGGAAAATCCTTGGCTGGGCAGAACAGGGAGTGCAATCCTGCTGAAAAGGGCTCCAGGTTTTTCAGGATATTGGAATGGAAAAATAGTTTGGGATGGGAGGTTTAAAGGGGTTTATTCCCACCCCAAAGCCAGGGAGAGGGACAATTCCCACCGGGATGAGGGTTTGTTCCATCTCTCCCGTCCATCACTGACGTGGGGACAAACTCAAGCTGTAAAAAACCTTCCAAAATATTCAAGATATTGAATTAGGATCACAGAAAGGTTGGAGCTCGATCCCAAGGATCAGTGACCATCCTGGAGAAAAAAATTCCAAGCTTAAAATAAATAAAGGGGTGCAGAATCTGCCAGACCTGGGGAACCACTTTGAAAATCAGCCAAAATATTCCAGTTTCCCTTAAACACGTGGAACTAAAGAGCAGCACATTTTAAACCCACCCAACCCTAAATCCTTGTCCTGTAAGAGCATTTCCCACACCATAAAAGCGCTTCTGTAGGATTTTTGGGAGCTTTTCTCACCCTGTTTATCACACAAAAAAGTGGATTTTGGAATGCCCTGAGGGCACAGACCACGGATTTTTTTTAATGTGGATTGGGTTTTATGGCTCAGCGTGGAGGATTTCAGCGGGACCATGTTTGTAAGCACCATTAATTCACGGGAGTTCATCATAATCCCATAAAAAAAAAAATGGAATTAGCAGCATCCAGCTTTTTCCAGGGGCTGCTGGGATATGGATGAAAGATCTGTGGCTTCATGTGGGGGGATCTCGTTTGGGAGGGAATGGAGAAAGAGGAGGAAAGTTTGTGGAAAATGGGTTTTTGGTGTTTCACAGAATTCCCAGTGCTGCACTGGGAGGAGTGGAAAATCAGCTTGGAAAATCAGCTTGGAAAATCATGGAATTCCAGACTGGGTTGGGTTGGAAGGGATTTTAAAGCTCAGCCACTTCCACCTCACATTATCCCAGGCTGCTCCAAGCCCCAGGGTCCAACCTGGCCTTGGACATTCCAGGGATCCAAGGGCAGCCACAGCAAATCTGGGAATTCTATTCCAGAGAGGAATTATTTCCCAAAATCCCATCTAAATCTGTTCCCTGCCAGTTTCAATCCATTCCTCCTTGTCCTATCCTTCCATCCCTACAAATCCTCATTTTTCCTGGAGCTCTTTCAGGCCATCCCAAAGCTTCTCTCCAGGTGAATATTCCCAAATTTCCCAGCCTTTCCTCCCGGCAGAGCTGCTCCATCCCTCGCTCCACGTCCTCCCTGTGCTGGAAGCAGGAAAAGCCAAGGAAAAAATTTGAATTTCCCAGAAAATCTTTCCTTGGGAAGCTCCAGCCCCTCGCCCATCCCTGGAAAATCCAAACCACGTGGATCCAGCAGCAGGAGGGGCTCAGCTCCTCCCTGAAAAGTTCGTTCAACTCCCAAAATCTTGGGATCACATCCATCCTCTGGAATTTTATCCAGCTGGGAGAAAACCCCCTCCAGTCTGAATTATTCCTTAAATGTCATTTCAAGAGGGAATCGCTCGGGAGGAGAGCCGGGATGAAACATTCCCAGGCCACGGGATTTTTCCAAAAGCCGGGAATCGCATCCCGCTGCTGGAAATCCCCGGGAAGCGTTAACAAACAGCTCCATCTACTGATCCCTGCCTCCCGAATCCCAGAGGTGCCGAATCCAGCGGGGTTTTTATCCCAGGAACAGCCCCTCGCGATCCCATGGGATGGGGGAAAGTGAGAGGTGAAGACATTTTAATAGGAAAAGGAAAAACCAAACAAGGATTTCATTCCCACTTTCCCATAAATCTAAATTTTCACACCAGCTTTGGGGGAAAGTTGACTTTATCCCAGCCCAAGCCACGCTTTTTCCACCTTTATTCCACATTATTCACCCCATCCAAGAGATCCTGATTTATTCCCAGCACCATTCCCATCCTTGGATGTAGCACACACATCATCCCCTCACTCTGGGGACCATCCCCATAAAATGTTTTAAATTCTGGAAACAGAATTTTGTGAGTAAATTCACATCTGGGGGAGAAGGGGCATTGAAATGTTGGATTTTAAAAGAGAGAAATAAAGAAAGAAACTCTTTTTTTTCTGCTGTGGTGGGTGAATTAAATCCCTCCAAACGCTGCCAAGGCATCCAAACCAGCCCTGAACAATCCCAAAAATCCCCCACCTGTCTGCTGAGCTGCAACTTTTCAAGGCAGAGCTGTTTCCAAGCAAATCGTTGGATATTCCTGCTCCAGCAGCAGCAGCAGCAGGAGGGAGTTTGGATGAAATGGCTGCAATCCAAGGAAATGGTGAAACACAGAGGGAAAAGCAGCTGGTTCTGCAGGGAGGGAAATCAGGATTCAAACCCTGCTCTGACAGGGATGTGGGAACATCCAGATGTTCCTGCTGCTCCCTGGAGCAGCTGGAGAGGGATGGATAAAGGAAAAATTGGGATTTTACACGCAGGAGAGCAGGAAATGGGGCTTGGAGCCACCTGGGATGGTGGGAGGTGTCCCTGAGCAGGGTAGGAATGAGGAGGGATTTAAGGTCCCTTCCAAACCCATTCCATGATTTTTAGGGAATGAGGCATCCCAGGCTCTGTGGAGAGCACAAACCACAGTGATGCAGAATCCCTGGAGGAGATCCTGGCCATTTATCCCCAAAAATTCCTGAGGCCAAACCTCTGATCCCAGCACAGGGGTGGGAGAGCTGCAGGTCCCTGCTGGGGGAGTCCATTCCCAAAGAATCCCTGAGGAGGAGCATTCCCCATTTCCATGTCTGAGCTCATCCCTCTCAATCTCAAAAATCTGGGATTTTCTCCCTTCCTGGCAGCCTTTGAGGTTCTGGGAAGTTTTGCTGCACAGGAAAAATCCTTTAAAGGTCTCTGTCCTCTGCTGTCCTTGGAAAAATTGGGAATTTAACACCTCTGCTGGACCCTCTGGCAGGCAGGGAATCAGCAGGAATCCTGGGAATGAAGAGAAAACTCAGCAATTGTTTCATTTTCTGAGGAATCCAAGCTGGAAAAATGAGATTATTTCCCAAAGGGGGAGCTCACAGTCGGTTCCTGGATTTGGGAAAACTGGGAGAGCCCCTGGAATGCTGATCCCTGCACACAAACACTGCCCTGGCCACAGGGACCACCCCAAACAGGGCTGAGACCCCCAAGGACGTCGGGAACCTCGAGGTTTGAGCTCAGGGAATTCCATGGGAATCACTGGAAAAGCCAGCCTAGACCCACTGTGGCTCTAAGCCAAAGCTTTGCTCTGACATTCCCACTTTTGCATGGAAAATGGAATTATCCCTGTCCTAAACCACCTGGGAAGAAAGGTTGGATCCCTGACAAAGCCTCTCCTGATCTCTGATAGTCCAAAATAATTTATCCACGTGAAATCCAGCCCCCAATTCCCCAATTTTGGGGGTTCAGATCCAAAGCCAAGCCCCAAACCACAGCAAGGGGCTCCCAACCACGCTTGGAAACAGCCCCCACACTTCAGCTGAGAAGGAAAAGTGGGATTTCAACCTGTGCCAACAGCAGAAAGAATTGTTGGAAGTGAATCCAGAGGCACAGGATTTCAGCTTTGGGAGCAGAGTTGTGCTGTAAATGTCAGGAAAAACTGGAGACATCCCCAGTGCTGGAAGTGATGGAGAAATTCTGGAGCTCATCCACGAACAACCCCAGCCTGGCATTCCCAGGAGATCCTGGGATAAACTGTCCTAAAAACCTTCAGGAGGAAAAGGCCAGGATTTCCCCTCCTTCCTTCCTGAAATCCTTCCTGGAATCCTTCCTGGAATCCTTCCTGAAATCCTTCCTGGAATCCTTCCTTCCTTCCTGAAATCCTTCCCTCCTGGAATCCTTTCTGGAATCTTTCCTTCCCTCCTGGAATCCTTTCTGGAACCCTTCCTTCCTGGAATCCTTCTTTTCTCCTCCTCTCTTCCT
The DNA here is from genome assembly GCA_013397375.1 of Toxostoma redivivum. Taxonomy (NCBI): domain Eukaryota; kingdom Metazoa; phylum Chordata; class Aves; order Passeriformes; family Mimidae; genus Toxostoma; species Toxostoma redivivum. The sequence goes on from VXBI01006928.1 coordinate 25,120, forward strand.
TCCTCTCTCTCATTTTTCTTTCCTTCCCCCTCCCTCCTCTCCTCTTCCCTTCTCCCTTTTTCCTTCCTTCCTACAATCCCACAAATAAAATCAGCCCTGTGGACCCAATCAACCCCTCATCTCTTCTCTGTTCCACAGACACCCCACACCCCAAAAGGGACCAGCCCCAATTCCTCCTCCCCACTTTCGCCTCCTGCTCCTTTGGATGCTGAATTTTGGCTCCTTTTTTCTCTCTTTGCAGCTCCTGACCTTTCCCTGGAAGTGTCACTTCAGAGGAATGATGGGAATCTCCTACCTGGAGATTTCTGCCCTCCAAGGGTGTCCCACTCTCCTTTTGGGGGTTCTGCAGATCCCAAAGCCCCACAGAGCAGTCTGGCCAAACTGGGATTCCCCCTTTCCCCAACCCCAGCCTGGGTTCTGCTCTGAGCTCCAAATCCCAAATCTGTTCCTTGAGTGCCACAGAAGAGAATAAAAGACCTAAAAGAAAGGAAAAATAATTTCCTCTGTGCCTTCTTCCCCCAGGGCTGAGTGGATGGGCTGGGATTGGGATGGGAAGGGCTCTGAGCATCAAGAAGGGATAAAAGGGGCTGGTTTGGGGCTCTGAAATGGGATTTTGAGGACCTGAGCTGGCTGGTGATTAAAGCTGAGGGGATTTTTATCAGATAAATGAATGAGCAGATGCCCAGGTGAGTGTTTTTCCTCCCAGGCCCATTCCAAGGATGGGCAAAATCTCAGGAAATGAATCCTGGGGTGACTTTGCTCCCAGCCTGGATAGAGCTGTCCAAAGTGTCCTGTCCTCACCAGGTAACTTGAATTCCTTTCAAATAAATCCAAATTCCAGGCTTCTTTTTTTTTTTTTTTTTTTTTTTTTTTTTTTTTTTTTGGCTTTGATGAGTGGATATTCCTGTCTGCAGAGGCAGAGCAAACCCAGTAAATAAAAGTCCGTGGCAGCAGGAGCTGGATGGCTGCAACTGGAAAGGTCTTGGAGCGTCTGGAGGGAAGGGAATGGATTGATTTATGATTTTAACAAGCCTGGCTGGGCAGGGAGTCGTGCCTAGATGGTTTTAAAGGCAGGAGGAGATATTAATCAAAATTAAAGCTGCTCTAAGCCACTCTCCGAGCCACTGGGCTGGGTCCTGCCTAATTGATTCCAGGCCTAAAGCAGGGACAGGGAAAGGACAGCCTGGAATGAGGGGCTCGGCTTTAGGGCCAGATGGGGAAGCAGAGGCTTGGAACAAGGGGAGTAATGAGGAATAACTGGGATCACTTGGAGGGGCTGTGCTCCCATCCCCTGGGATCAGGGCAGGGATGATGGATGGGGACACGGGGTGAGGAGCAGCAGTGACATTTCGGGAGCTGCCACCGAAATCACGCCCTGCCAAAGGTCAGTTGGGCTCCGACTGGGAACTGCAGCTCTGGGAAATGATGGTGTGGGACACAAGTCTGGCTTTGCAGCATGGCTGGAGCTCTGAAAGCTGTGCTGCCCCACTGAGCAGGAATTGTCCTTCTCCCTCGAAGGAGGGAAAGCTCCTAAAAAAGGCTGAGCAGGGAGTGTTGATGGGGCTTTTCCCCACCCGGGTGGGGTTGCAGAACAGTTTTTGTTGGGAAAGGCTCCAAGGTCATGGAGTCCAAGCTGTGAGAGACCCCCACCCTGGTTTTCAGGACAGGAGGGGTCTCTGGATGTTCCCTGAGCTCACACAGAACAGCGATGCCAAACCCACCTCCCATGGCCTGGACTCGGAATGGTGCAAAAATTCCAGGTTTTTATGGAAATCTCCACCTTTTCTTATGGAATCTGTATTTTAAATATAGAAAATATGAGGAGAGGCTGAGGAAGCTGGGAAGGGAATGGAGAATTCCTGAGGGAGCTGGGAAGGGGCTCAGGCTGGAGAAAAGGAGGCTCAGGGGGCCCTTGTGGCTCTGCACAACTCCCTGCCAGGAGGGGACAGCCGGGGGGATTTGGGATCTGGGAACAGGGACAGGAGGAGAGGGAACGGCCCCAGGCTGGGCCAGGGGAGCTCAGGGTGCATTTTGGGAATATTTATTCATGGAAAGGCTGTCCAGCCCTGGCACAGCTGCCCAGGACAGGGGTGGTGTCCCCATCTAAGATCAAGTCCAACCATCCCCAGCACTGCCAAGGCCAGCACTGCCCAATGTCCCCAAGTGCCACCTCCACAGGGATTTTAAGTCCCTCCAGGAATGGGGACTCCACCACTGCCTGTTCATCCCAGAATGGTTTGTTTGGAAAGGACCTTAAATCCCACCCCATTCCACCCCTGCCATGGGGACACCTCCCACTGTCCCAGGCTGCTCCAAGCCTTATCCAACCCTCCCTTGGGCACTTCCAGGGATCCAGGGGCAGCCACAGCTGCTCTGGGAATTCCATCCCAGCTCCTCCCCACCCTTCCAGCCAGGAATTCCTTCCCAATATCCCATCTAAACCAACTCTCTCTGAGATTAAAGGTATAAATACACAGAGGCTCTTCGAGCTGGAATGATAATTCCAACATCATCCATTGCTGATGCCTGGAAAACCACGGAAATCCTGCAAACAGGGGAGACACCAATTTGATTTTTAAGTTTGTTGAAAGCAGTTTTACCCCTAAACAAGTAAACATTTATAACTGAATAAATACTTTTCAGTTTAGTCAAGGAGCATTCAGTGGCTGTTGGCATAAATATTCAGTTATGGAAATGATTGGATAGAAATAGATTTTTCCATGCCATAAATAAACATTGTCTGCAAGGAACACACTCCCAACAAGAGGCGTGAATTCGAGCCACTGGTGCCTCATGCCAGCCCTTGGGAATGTTTTATTTAGAAGCACTTCTGCTCTCCACACAGCCTGATCCCATCTGCCTGGATTTTCCTGGGTGTTTATCCCACCACATTGTTAAAAACTTGGAGCAGAATCATGGAATCATAGAGTTGGGATCAAAAAAAAAAAATCTTTGGGATCATCAAGTCCAAGCTGTGCCTGATCCCCCACCTTGTCCCCATCCCAGAGCTCTGAGAGCCACATCCAGGAATTCCTTGGACACCTCCAGGGATGGGCACTCCAAACCTCCCTGGGCAGCTCCTTCCAAGGCCTGAAGACTTTTTCCATGGAGAAATTTTCCTGAAAAATTCTCCTGCTCAGGAGGCACCACTCCCTGTGCTTGGGGGCTCATCCCAGCACTGGGATGAGGAAAGTTTAGCAAAGAAATGTGCTAAAGGAATAAATCAAATTATAAAGCAGGAGTTTGGGATATGTCAGCATCACTGCAGTTCCAGCTTGGTGCTGGAAATAGCAGAGAGAAATCCATGGGATTTCCCCAAATCTCTGGTGCTGGATGCAGAAGTGATGCTTCCCACTAAGTCACACCCAAATGTCCTTGACTGAGTTTGACTCTTCTAAAATGAATTTATGGATAAAAGCCCTCGGGTCAGGAATATTCATGGTCCCAGTGAGGATGAGGAGAGCTCAGCATGGGCTGGTGGAGAAGCAGGAGGAAAATCAGGGATAACCTGAGCAGGGATAAACCAGCACCTGCCTGGTTTGGGTGGGATTATAAACTTTTTGCCCAAAATGGGGAAAAGGGAAAAGGGAATTTTGCTTCCAGTGTCACACAGACTCAAGTGGCAGCAAGGAAAGCTCGGCTCTGCCCCAATCCCACTGTCCAGCAGCAAGGATACAAAATATTGGGATTTTTCAAACGAAAGCAAGGACAGGGAACCTGCAGGACAAATTCCTGCACGCTGCAGCTCATGGAGGGAAGCTGGGACTCACGGACACAGCAAGGAGGAATTGCAGGCTGACGGTGCCATCTGGCTGCTGCTTCTGGAGTGGGAATGCTGCATCCTCCGGCACTGGGAAGCCATTCCCTGTGTCCTGTCCCTCCACCCCTTGTCCCCAGCCCCTCTCCAGCTCTCCTGGAGCCCCTTTAGGTGCCCTCAGCTCTCCCTGGATCCTTCTCCTCTCCAGGGGAACATCCCCAGCTCTCCCAGCCTGGCTCCAGCCCTCCTCTCCTATTTCCTTCAGGAAATTTTCCCTGCTCTTCCTTTGATCACCGAGGTACTTTAGAAGCATTTTTGTCACCCTTGATGGCCCTGGCCACGTTTAATTCCCTCAGGGCTTGATCCTTCCCATTCCTGTGTGCTTGGATAAATTCCCTGTATCCTCTCAGGCTTCCCCTTCCTTTCCATGTTGGGGTTGGTCCCTTTCCCTCAGCTTGGCTCTGGAATGCTGGATTTTAGGACAGTCCTAAAATCTGTCACTCCAAGCACCATCTGCAGCCTCTACACCACTCCAGGTGGGGCTTGATCCCTGCAGGAATTTGGGAATGTCAGACTGGGAGTAGTGAGCTGAAAACTTATCCCATCTCACACCTGGGGAAGGGAACTCCTGGTCCAGGCAGCTGGGATCACCCTGGGAGAAGGAAAAGAGCCCGAATGTCACCCCCAGCCTGGTGCCATAACCACAGGGACAGCAGAGGCACAGGATTCCCAGCAGGAATGGGATTGCCTCCCCACAGAGCACTCTCAGCTTTTTTCCAGCCCAGGATGAGTTGAGAACCCAAAGTTTTCCCAAAGCCTTTGAAATTCCTGCTGGAGCCTGTGACAAGCACGGATTTTATCTGGTGCATAATCCAGTGCAATTTAGTGGGGTTTCAGCAGTGCAAATCCCCCATAAATTCAATTCCAGCACTTGGAAGCTCCTCTCTCCCAAAGCCAAGACATCACTAACTTTTCCTTGGCTCCGAGCAGGACATTTTATTTCCCTAAAGGAAAACATTTATTAGTTGTTTATTATTAATGCAAAGTCCTTGAGGTGGATTTTGATTTCACCTGTTCTTTGGGGGAATCAGCAACTCTCTGTAAAAATCACTTTGCATCCAAATAAGTTCCAGCTTCACATCCATGAACCTCCAGAGAACGGAGCCACCAGAAACAAAATGCAATTTTCACACTGAGCTCAGGAAATTCAAGGTTTTGGCACCTCATCTTCGTTGTATATTGGGCAATAAATACCTTGTTAAGGCAGCAATGAGGTAAAAAGGAATTACAGCTTGTCCTACACCACTTTCTCCCCAGGCTTCAAAGATAGGAGCAGAACAAGGAAAAGGCAATTGTGATTTTATAATTTTAGAAAATTAGGTGCCAACAGAGGTATTTGAATGTTTACAAAGTAATTTAAATAATATTGTAGCTTTGGTTTCAATAGGGATGTACTTTGCAATTACCTTCTCCAGCTATTTATTTTATTTTTATTTTGTTTTCCATTATGAGGAGAAAAATGTTCTGGTAGAGATTTGGGAGATCCTCAGGGAAAATTACCCCAAATCCCTCTTACCATAAGGAAGAAGCTCCACTAAGGAGAGGGACAAATATCCACAATTCCCTGCCTGGCTTGAACAGCTCTTGCAGCTCTGAGAATCCAAAAATTTCCAATCTTGATGCCTTTTGTTGGGAAAAACATGGATTTCCCACTGGGAAGTGCCTCAAGCACCTGTGAGAGGCAGCAGGAGGAAAGCTGGACACAGCAGTGGGAACTGCAGAAACCCTCCCACCACATTTTGCATCCTCACTGATTTTGTGTTTCTCTGAAATTTTACACCTCAGTTACAATCCCCCCTAGAAATTCAGTACTTTGGTTAAAAAGGCAATGAGGATTTTGTGTTTTCAGAACCAAACTGAAGCCAAACAAACACATCCCACAGGATTCCCCTCCCTGCCTACATCAACAAAAACTGGGGAGGAAAACCCAAAACCACCACCAGAGCAACTAATTTTATTTTTTAGTGTAGAACTTTCACACTGAAGAATTCTCTGTTAAGAAGCAGGATTTAACCATTTATCACTCAAAAAGAGGCACAACCACCTCCTGGTGAGGAACCCAACCCTTCCCCAGGGCTCCCTGCCCAGGGCAGGGGATGGAACTGGATGGGCTTTAAGGTCTCTTCCAACCCAAACCATTCCAAACTCTGTGATAACCTCACAGCTGGGTTTGCTCCCATTCCCTCAGCACCACCTCATCTCATTGATTTGACAAAATAAAGGCTCCTGGGGATTCCCAAAGGATCTGCAGATCAGCTGGAAGGGATCAGCATTTGCTCACATCCCAGGTGTGAGCAGAGCATTTTCTTGGTCAGTCCCCTCAGAGCAAGGGCACTGAATAGAACAGCACACAGACACTTGTAATCCCCTCTAAAGGATTTGGGAAACCTAATTCCAGAATTCTAGAACTCTTAAGTCATGAACTGACTCCCTTCAGAGAAGCTGTGGCTGTCCCTGGATCTCTGGAAGTGTCCAAGGCCAGGCTGGACAGGGCTTGGAGCAGCCCAGGATAGTGGAAGTTTGGGAAACCCCCACACTTTGTACAGAGAAGAACGCGCAGAGCCGCTAAAACCTGTACAGAAGGGCAACACGCACAGATCAGCTGGGTTAGGAGATCATTTATTAAATAAGGCTGAGCCGAGACGCTGCAGATGTGTCAGGGAGGCCCTGGGAGGCCGCGGGAGCTCCTGGCTGTCGCCTCATCCTCCCGGCGCTCAGTCCAACTGCAAGAGAGCGAGAGACGAGGGGAGTCAGCGGGAACCGGCACCCCCGAGCCCCCTCCCGCGGCCGCGGGGCTCACCTTGATGAAGCCGATGTCCTTGGCGTACTGGCGGAAGCACTGCCGGCACATGTTGAGCCCGTATTTGCGGATGAGGCCGTGGCGGTTGGAGCACACGCGGCTGTGAGGGGAACAGAGAGAGGCGGGTGACGACAGGGAATGGCGCCGGGGAGGAGGGCGGGAAGGAGAGAGGAAGGGGGAAGTGAGAACGCAGCCACGACCCGGGGAGCGCAAGGAGCAGCACTGACCAAGAGCGGGAGCCCTGCCCGAACTTCCTAGGGTGGCTCCAGTAGAGCTGCTGGTGGCCCATGGCTGCACGGTGCCGAGAGAAAGATGGCGGCGGCCGCCTGTCCTTATACCCCTCACGGCGCCTCCCGGCGTGCACCGCGCGGCGCCCGCTTCCCGCCCTGTGACGTCACCCGGCGGGGCGGGAACACTCCGCCCGCCCAGTGACGTCACCGCTGTAGAAGCTCGTATCGCAANGGGCGGGGCGGTTCCGCACAAGCCGTGCCGGCGGCGGAGCGGGCAGGCAGCGCCGGGCGCGGTGGCGCGCGCCTGTAGTCCCAGCTGCCGGGGAGGCTGAGCCCGACGGATCGCTTGAGCCCAGGAGTTCTGGGCTGCCGTGCGCTGTGCCGAGCGGGCGTCCAAGCTAAGGCCGCCATCAATATGGTGACCCGCGGGGAGCTGCGGGACACCAGGTTGACTAAGGAGGGGTGAACCGGCCCAGGTCGGAGACGGAGCAGGTCAAAGCTCCCGTGGCGGTCAGTAGCGGGATCGCGCCTGTGAATAGCCACGCCAGCGTAGCCTGGGCAACACAGAGACACGCGGGCTCCCCTTTTGCCCAAAAACGCCGCTCACACACCCCAAACACCCCCAAAATCCCCTTTTCGCCCCGAAACACACACACACCAACACTGCCTCCTACTGCACAAACACCGCACCGCACACCACTCAATTCACACCCACCAACAAATCTCCAGCACCAACCTGCCTTCAACCAAATAAGAAATCTTCACAAACACTGCTTAAAGGGGTCCCCGATTTTTTTTTTTTTTCTCCCAATGGTGGTTAATGTGGTGAAAGCCGGCTCAGGGCGGGCGGGGCTGCGACACCAAGCCCTCGCTGTGCCTTCCTGTGGCTAATGAAGCGTGACCTGCTGTTGGTGACACCACCTGCCCTCAGCTCCTCTGTGTCCCCTCTCCTCCTGGTGTCCCCTCAGTCCCTGTGTGTCCCTTCAGCTCCTGTGTCCCCTCAATTCCTCTGTGTTCCCTCAGCTCCCCGTGTCCCCTCAGCTCCTCTGTGTCCCCTCAACTCCTCCATGTCCCCTCCTCACACCCGCTGTCCCCTCGATGTCCTTACGCAGAATTCTCTGTCCCTTCCTTTGCTCCCTGTTGCATTCTCCCCTCTAACCCCTCTTTNGCGGTCAGTAGCGGGATCGCGCCTGTGAATAGCCACGCCAGCGTAGCCTGGGCAACACAGAGACACGCGGGCTCCCCTTTTGCCCAAAAACGCCGCTCACACACCCCAAACACCCCCAAAATCCCCTTTTCGCCCCGAAACACACACACACCAACACTGCCTCCTACTGCACAAACACCGCACCGCACACCACTCAATTCACACCCACCAACAAATCTCCAGCACCAACCTGCCTTCAACCAAATAAGAAATCTTCACAAACACTGCTTAAAGGGGTCCCCGATTTTTTTTTTTTTTCTCCCAATGGTGGTTAATGTGGTGAAAGCCGGCTCAGGGCGGGCGGGGCTGCGACACCAAGCCCTCGCTGTGCCTTCCTGTGGCTAATGAAGCGTGACCTGCTGTTGGTGACACCACCTGCCCTCAGCTCCTCTGTGTCCCCTCTCCTCCTGGTGTCCCCTCAGTCCCTGTGTGTCCCTTCAGCTCCTGTGTCCCCTCAATTCCTCTGTGTTCCCTCAGCTCCCCGTGTCCCCTCAGCTCCTCTGTGTCCCCTCAACTCCTCCATGTCCCCTCCTCACACCCGCTGTCCCCTCGATGTCCTTACGCAGAATTCTCTGTCCCTTCCTTTGCTCCCTGTTGCATTCTCCCCTCTAACCCCTCTTTTCAATGCCAACAGATGTCACCAGGTGCGTTACGCTTTACTTGATGTTTATGGAAAACTTTGTATTTCATGTTGTGCTTGGCGTGACTGTGCATTAGGTAGGATGGAAGTGAGGATTAGATGGGTGGATTTAAGTAAACTTTACTGTATAAATTATTTTGCTTTTTATTCCTTGGAGTGCCTGATTTGTGGACAATTTCCACTTTGTGCCTTGTGCAGAATAAACAATGTCTCTTTTCTAAACCTGACCCGTTCGTGTTTAGAGTCCCTAAGATTCGGCAACACCCTCAGCTCCTGTGTCCTCCCACAACTCCCTGTCCCCTCACACTCTCTGTCCCCTCACACCCCGTGTCCCCTCACACTCCCTGTTCCCACACCCCGTGTCCC
>VXBI01006931.1:0-10385 GCA_013397375.1 Toxostoma redivivum
AATTTGCCCTAAACGAGGACAAGATGGAACTAAATTTCTCAACTGCTTTTTTTCAGAGGCCAAAAAGTCCTGAGTATTTGATCATTCAGGAACTGCACATAACATGATCAAGCACTGTCAGTCAGGATTCCCATGTTGTCATTAGCATTTCTGATAAGTTACTAGGCACACAGATTTATTGCTTTATTGCAGTTGCTGTCATAATCTTCTTATAGAATATAAATACCTTTTTTTCCCCAATCTGATTCAGAAGCCAAGATACAAACATAAATTTGCAGGTACCTTAGCCCTAAAAGTAAACTCACAAGGTTTTCTACATGAATGGTCATAAATCCCAGGGAGAATGTAAACCACAGCCAAGTTGTTCAGACATCTGTGGTCCAAGGTCTAGTTTGAAACAGTACAGCTACGAGAACTTGGCTTAGCAGCTCATTTGAAAAAATGAGAAAAATGTTGTCGAGATGTAATAAAATACATAACGTAGTCCATGAAAGATAAGAAAAGTAAAACCACAGACAGAAATGTAGTTGCAGTTGCAGGTGGTTAAGCAGTCTGTAGCTTTAAAGGAAAAACACCGGAATGAAAAGAATCAGGGCCCTGAGTGCACCACTGAGTCCTCAGTGCCAGACCCTGGGCTTCCACAGAAACTCCTGATGCCTGTGAGCCAGGATGCTCCTGCCTCCAAGCTCAGGCTCCCACCTTCACTCCTGGCCTGAGCTATGTTAGTATGCCAGGCCCCAACCTGGTCTCCTCCACAACCCTCAGACCGATGCTGTAGCTTGTCTCCAGATCTGGATGAGCTTTAGACACATGCTACAGCTTCGTCTCTCACCCCCTATGGCTCCTGCCTGGATTCCCTGGATGGATCCTGTGCTTAACTAATCACCTTGACTTGGCCTGCTGATAGACCCTGTCACCATCACCTGCTCTGTCCTTTCTGCCCAGATGCTGTGAACTGTATTAGAATTCTTAGTCCAGTACCATGCTGGTCCTAGACACCTGTGGTTACACCAGTGTGAAATTTCCACACATTCATCTGCAGATCCTACTTCCAGAGTCTCTTCAAGTATAGTAAAAGATGTCTGAATAAAAATTACATAGGGAGGGAGAACTGCAAGGGATGCAGCCCCTAAGCAATAAGTGTAACAGCAATAGGACTCAATAATCTAAGATAATGATTTGGAGGAATTTACAGTGGTACCAGAGACACAGTTCATCTGGAAGCAGACATTTTCTTTATTTCACAAAGGAAATCTGCAAACATAGTGAGCAGATGAATTAATTAGTAAGATTATCAGCATCACCTACCTACCACCAGAGCAGGTGGCCTTGAAGGCTGCCATTCCCTCCCACTGGATTTTTTATCTAACCTAAACAGCATTTTTAATACTCTCAGTCCTCACAGCATCAAATTTGCTTATGAAAAATCCCAAACTTGTGCTGGACTTTGCTAGCAACCACACAGAGTAAGATGATGTCAGAGCAGAAATTCCGTTCTAACAAAAAGAGAAAAAATTCTGAGAAAACTTTAGGATTCATAATACAAACCCCCTTAAAATGCTCATTTACCTTGCTAAGAGCACACAGTCCACATTTTTGATCTTTCCCAAAATCAAAGCATCTGATGGCTGCAAAAAAGCACGTAAGAATGAGTTACTGCCTGACAATCACATTACAAACCTTTACTATTACTTAAAAATAAACACAACAGTTACAGAAGAAAACACTGGTTTACCATTGTACTCTCACGTTTTCTTGAGCTCAGCTCTGTAATTTGATATGGCAGATTACTAAAACAGCCTGGAACAGGAAGATCAAACTTGAGACAGGAAGGATTACCACAAACTTTCTGTGTTCATACTAACATTAACATTGCAACTCTTTACTTTGGGGTTTGAAACTGTAATAATTTCTAAGGTATCAAAACTGTATTTTAAACACAAAAATAGTAGCATGCATGTGTTACCATCAAATTGGTTAGCATGACTCACTTTCCTGTAAACTTCAATTTCTTTCTGCTAAATAGGTGTTATTCTCTACTAAAGCCCCCTTCTACCATAAAAAAACATCTAATCTCTGCTTTTCAATAACACTCACCATTCTCTTCTCTGTCCCCTTTCTAACTTGGACTCACAGCAGGGTGTGAAGTGTTCTGGATTTCTCCAACACACCCCTCACTCACCCCCAGCTTCCTGAAAAACTCACTCTTCCCTGCTGCTGGAAGTCTTGCTTTTGGGAAATGAAATGTGATAAAACAGAGAAATTCTGGTATATAAATGGCAGAAATAGTTTAGTATTTGCTCAGGCCAGGGACTTCTCTTAGAGCTATACAACTAGAAAATACAATCTCCCTCACTACCAACCAGCCAGCACAACAGAACATTTTGATTTTAGCTGTCCAGCTGGAACATGTACCTTGCCATGGAGGTGGGTCATCCTGCCCATGAGAGGCAGCCTCCAAGTCATCAACCACCATTACAATAAATTAACTGCTCTGTGGGCTGTGTTCTGCTCCTGGCCTTCAAAGATCTGAAATATTCTATGTTGTAGCTTTCCTTTTTGTTAAAACAGCTACTAACAAAATCATGGTTTATTTAGTGATCACGAGTTTGCAAGCGTCTTGACTCACACATTTGCATTTAGAAATGTTCTGTTGCCAGCTACTTGATAGAAAACAAATAAAATTATAATGCTAGATGCAAGATTTCAATTATCGTTTAGTTTTACAGCTGTTGATTTTATTATACACTTGAAAATTTGCAGAGATTGACAATGAAGTGATATGGGAGTCCCATGTTAAAGACACCCATTTCTAATAAAAACATCACCTTCCACTTCCTATTGCACAGCTCTTTTCGGTAATTATTCATGTGAAAGCTCTCCATAGCACCATAACTTACTCAAACACCAAGGTTTAAATTCTGGCAGACACTTACTACTTCTTTTTTAAAAAAGGGAACATTCCAGAAAATTTATTTTTAGAACTGTAGTTATTCTGACAGTTATTATTTTTCCAAGTCTCCATTTAATATTAAACTATTAATATTTATATGTTTCATCTTTACCTTACATATACGCTTCTCAAACAAGCATGGCTTTAAGAGTGAAATTTCACACAGGGCTAAAGCCTTGCTGTCTAGTGGCCAAGGCAACTTGCCATTGCAACATTCCATAACAAGGAAGAACATTTTTGTGAATTTTTTCACAAATATTAGCATTTGGGATTTTGTTTTGTTTACATATATTTACTACATTAAGTAATAAACACTTATTAAAATTGGAGACTTAAGCCCCCAAGAGACTACAAAAATACTTTTAAAAACTAAAGAGGATTTCCAACAAAAGTTCTTGCCTCCCATCAAAAAGGTCAGTAAGTTGAAAAATGGTAAGTAACAGATTCAAGTTTATTGCAAGAGGTAGATTTAAGTTCATATCCATTTTCAAAAGACTTGGGGTAGTTTGATATTCATGCCCATCACAGAACTCCACTGAATTTTGGCATACATTGACAATGCAGAAAGAACGTAACAGCTTTGAAATTCACAGGCTTCAAAATCTAGTTGCTGCAGCCAGGGTTTCCTTCCCTATCTGCTTGTATCCTAGCTTCAAACTTCAAAAGGGGTTCAGGATGGTTGTGTAACAATACTGTCTGGCTCACACTTTTGCACTGATTTCCATGAAACGCATTCTGCATATTTTCCAGGTGATATACTGAATATCTTTTTGACACACGATTTCTAGAAAAATGGAAGAGAAAAATAAATACTTGGAATAAAAATAGCACTGCTATATGGTGAGTGGACAGTTTAAGAAAAGAACTGGAGATACTGCATAATGGTTCATTAAAAGGCATTAAATAAAAATCACACAATCACGAACTGTTAGGGTTAGAAAAGACCTGTGGAGATCTGCTAGTCCAGCCTTCCTGCCAAGGCACACTTGCCTAGAGCAGATTACACAGAGACACATCCAGGTGGAGTTTGAATGTCTCCAGCAGGGGAGGCTCCATGAATTCATTGGGCAGCCTGTTCCAGTGCTCTGCCACCCTCAATGTAAAGAAATTCTTCCTTACATTGCGTTTTAGTTTATGGCCATTACTGCTTATCCTGTTGCTGAGCATCACTGAAAAGATGGTATCATCTGCTGGGCACCTACCTTTGAAATATTTATACGTACTGATCCCCTCTCAGTCTTCTCTTTCCTGGACTAAGAAGGCCCAGCTTCCACAGTCTCTCCCCATAAGAGAGATGCCCTAGACCCCGAATCACCTCTATGGCTCTGCCAGACCCTTTCCAGTAGCTCCTTGTCTTTCTTGTACTGAGGAGCCCAGAACTCGACACAGGACTTCAGATGTAGCATCACCAGGGCTAGGCAGAGGGGTAATCACAGCCCCTTTACCTGCTGGCCACACTCTAGTAACTGAACCCCACGACAGCATTGGCTCTCATGACTGCAAGGGTGAACTTTTCATCCACCACCCCAGGTTCTTCTCCACAGAGCCACTTTCCAGCAGGTCAGCCCCCAACTGTGCTGGTATTTCAGGTTATTCCCATCCTAGGTGCGGGACTCTAAACTTGCCCTTGTTAAACCCCATCAGGTTTCTCTACACCCAGTTTTCCAGACTAAGGTCCCTCTGAGTGGCAGCAAAGCCTTCAGGTGCGCCAGCCATTCTCCCCAGCTTTGTGTGACATGCAAAAACTGGCTTAGGGTTCATTCTATCCCTTCTTCCAGGCTGCTAATAAAGAGACTGAGTAAGACTGGACGAACTATTGATATGTGTATTAAGTTATAGAAACAGACATTTCAAACTATTTGTTAACCACGTAACATACCTAGTGTATACTTGCATTCCGCTTTCTTTCTCCCACAGGTTCTTTCTCAAGTGCTCTACCTCTCCACTATTATCTCAGCCAGGAGTGATGATAATAAAAAACTTTCAATGGAACAATTTGAAATGAAAGCTCCAATACTGTATTTTTTAAGGAGAAATTAATAAGAGTTCCAATAAAAATTTCTCAAACATTAAAAATATGTAAATGTATTTAACTATTTCTTTTTTTTTCACAAAATACAAGTCAGATATATATTACTCATTGTTGCAAAAAAGAAAAGAAAGAATAGAACCCTGGGCAATTAACCCCAAATTATTACAGTAACAAACAATTGGAATAAATTCCCTTTGTCTATAATATAAATATGTATAAAGTACTGTACATGTGGTGTCTACAGAACTGATTTTCCCCTTAGCCTCACCTCAGAGGCCAGCTGGAACAGAAAACAAATAAACACGAAACACCTGTGATGAAAAAGCATTTCAGAGGTTCTTCAAGCCTCCATTCAACCTGTGAGCTAGTTTAGGTATCAAACAATGTACATTGTTTCAGGGAGGTAAAAGAGGAGCTTAAGTATTATGCTACATGGTTGGGTTTCCCTGATGCATCAGATTTGCCTGATGCAAGCAAAAAATGCTCTGTTGAAAGGTGGAACTACCTTCTGCTTTGTTTGCCAGATATATTTATGACCAGAAAAAGACATGGAGCCCACAGAATGTTTTCCGAGAGTGGGATAACCTCTTGCCCACCAGGGAAGGTGATTCAGAACCAAGGTCTATAATCCAGAAAGAAAGAGAATCCAACTGAAAATATATTCTGAACAAAGCCTTTTAGGAGCTTCAAAATTCAATGACGAAGATAAAATTGCTTGGAACAGCATCTATTATCTTGTAGGAAACAAATATTTTCTATATCTGGAGATAGAATCTCAAAAGGTTTTGGGATATTTTCCATAGAATACCAAATTTTTGATGTACTGAAAATGGTGGAAGTAGACAAAGGAGAAAAGACAGCTGGAATATTAAGAGTTGTAAGGTTACTTAGTTTTTTTTAAAACTATTGTTCTGCATTTTCACTATTACTAATGTAACTTGATAGATCATAGGAGGACCAATGTCAACAAAGAAAATAGCAAAAAAATTCTCACAATAGTTTTCTTTAAACTTTTCCATATTTCCCATGTTCCCTAACGTTAAATTTTGTAGTTAAATGATTCTTAGGATTCAAGAAGGCCAAAGGAAAAGACAATTCAAGAAGGAATGAAGAATGAAGAAATAATGAAGGAATTATTAATCTTTTAAAAGAAAAGAAAACATCATTTTTCATTAAAGAAATATATCTTTTGCTGCTGTCAAATGTCAAAGGTGCAAAGGAACATCTACTCCAGGAAGATTTTCAGTCAAAAATCTTTCGGTACAAGTTTCCTTGCCTAGAAACTTAGGAATTAAACCCCAAGATTTAAGTGAAGTAGAATTGTACGCTTTGCATTTTTACATGACAGAAGGAAATGAACATACGTTCTATAGTAAAAATGCCTTGCAATTTCCTTTTGACAGTCCTCCATTTTTATTCTCCCTAGTTTTGCCTGAACTAAATAGGTTGATGTTTCATCTCAGTTTCTCTTGGGAAGTAAAAGACCACAAAGTTCTGAAGTTTATTTAAATTAAGCCCTTTACTTCTTAAAATTTCATGCAGATTATCTCTTCACTGAGTTTACAGCTCTATATAAAAGTATCTTTATGACAGGAAAGTCACAATTTGGTTTTATTTCAGTAACAATCGAGAACAAAACATACCTTTAGGAAAAAATAGTAACAAATCATAAACTTTTAAACTTTTCCAGGCATATTTAAATAAAAATAAAATTGCCCTCTTGCATTCAGCAACAGCTGCTCCTCTCAACTATGTAGTTCTAAAATGAGAGATAGGTTATGTAACACCACCTTTCTGTATACTAAATAGTCTAAGCAGCAAAGTAAGTGAATATTAATCCACCTAATAATACCAATTGAATTTGAGGTTTGTTTCTGCTTCAATCAAAATCCATTGCACTTTGTACACTGTAGCTTGTGGACTAAGCTCTGCACATCTTACACTAAAGCTGATCCATCAGCTGCTGAACTAGAAACTGCATTCAGTGAGGAGAAAATCTCCATGAAGCAACCATCAATGGCCAGATTATCAGAAGTTCAAATCTACAGAGAGAGAGAAGGAAGACAGGCCATTACAGTTAAAAGGATAAAAACTTCCTGTTTGGCTGTGCACTCTGTCTTTGTAACCTGACTCCATTCTGGTCAGCTTAACAGTCCCAGTTCAACTCAGGACATTATCTCGAATTCATGCTCGGATTCCTACCATGGTATCTCAGTTCTGTTCTCATCCCTCTCTGTCTTGGCTTGCAAAGCAGGATGTAACCAGAAGTATGTCTTCTATCACCATCTGTTAAAACCAGGTGGGGCAGTGCTCTTTATCTTTTCCATAACCCATCCTTTATCCAGGGAGATATCTTCTGTTAATGGGCCACTGTTAATGGCCCACTGCATGACTGATAAAATTCATCATCCAACTGGGTTCCACTTCATGCCTGATAAAATTGTATCACCCCATTGGGAGATGCTCCAGCCAGGAGGAGGAGCCAAGCCTTTCCTACCTAGATAAAATCTGAGATTTGGAACATCAGGGCAGCCTTTTTCCACTGGATTCCAGAGGCATACCAGACCTTTCCCCATCATACTGGACCTTCAGGAGGAAAACTGCACCCTCCTACTGGACCACTGCTTCAATAGAACCACATCTGTCATCCAGGAGGACTGTAACCACCATCTAATTGGACTGCTACCAATACCCTGACTGACAGGGTGTCAGGTTGTATTCTGACTCTATCAGTGTTTTGATTGGTTTCTTTTTTTATTTTGACACTAGATAAGCTACTTACTAGTTAAAACAAATAACAAAGTAAAAAAGCTTCCCATACTGACCAAAAGTGCATGGCTGATAAAAGATTTTTTCACTCCTTTGTGCAGGAGCCATCCTGCATATACTCCTACTCTTCTCAGGAATACTGAACCCTACTGTAGGCCACTTACTGCACTGCAGAATTTGCATTCCCCAAATCCTCTGGCATCTTAGTGCTGTGACAGAACAGACCTTCAAATGCTGTGTTGCCACTGTGCCCTTAACTCTCATCTGAACAGAACTCTGTGAGAGAGAAGTGTTCCATCTGTCCTAGACAGGAAAGCTTCAGTTGATATCTGCTACAAGCACGGTACTACTTTTGCTTTGTCAGCAGTCCCAAACACATCCATGCTGTGATGAACATCCATGACCCTCCTGAAACAGTGAAGGCAATGGCAACTGTTTTGGTTTAGCCAGTGAATTTGCCTTCAGACCAAGGCTAGTTACTTTTGGAAACTAGAGTACAGAAAACAGAGGAGGTTTCCTTCCATCTATTTACAATTTGTTAACTGATTTTGAAAGATGATAGAAAAGTCAAAAGCATTCTTCAGTAATTATGTTTTCATTTCCTTTAATATTTACCTCCTTCCCCTTCCTGAATGGTGTGGATACAAACTCCTCTTGCTCTTTACCCTCCATTTGAAACCACTTTGGAGTGGAGGCATAGATTCGGTTTTCAATCACACACTATACCACTGAGTTTTCTGGCAAGCTTCCAGTCACAAAATAGCACTTGTTACCAGATACCAGATTTTTTTGTATGTATACCAGCATACATAGAGTGGTAGACTGCATAAGATATAATTCTAATGGCAACAATAAAGCACCCAGACTTCCCATATCCTACAACATGATTAGCTATGATCCAATTCTTCTGTGAGCTTCCTGTGACAACTAGAATATCTCTCCTCCTTGCTCTCCTGCCTATAAAACTCCCTCATCCTTTGTCTTGCCTGCTTGTACTATAAATGCTTTGTGCCAGGAATTATCCTTCAAAACACACCCAGTGCTGTGTATGGAGCCTTTTCTCTGCTGAGGAAAAGGACAGAAACAATGTAAAGGAGAATTGTTCAGGTGTACCAGTGGCACAAAAACAGTTTCAGACCTTCACTGTCAAATAATTTTCA
The DNA here is from genome assembly GCA_013397375.1 of Toxostoma redivivum. NCBI lineage: Eukaryota > Metazoa > Chordata > Aves > Passeriformes > Mimidae > Toxostoma > Toxostoma redivivum. The sequence goes on from VXBI01006931.1 coordinate 8,915, forward strand.
AATTATGTGGCTATAAGCATGATCTTACATTGGCATGTTAAACATAATTCATTAGTTACAGGGAAAATAGTGTCTCATATACCTCAAAGAACAGATTTCTGCAATTCAGAAAGGTTCCTGGACCGATCTGACAGATAATACAGGTCTCACACACCAGTAAAAATTTGAAAGAGAGGCTTTATCCCTTGATTGTAAATTCAGCAGTAAGTTTCTGAATTCTTCCAATCTAAAAATGAGAAGAGGTATAGTCTCCTTTGCACATCATCTTTGCAATAATACTTTGCTTTTACAAACTATCAATCACTGAATACACAGCTACTAAAAAGTTGTGCCAGCACCTCCTTTATACATTCATTTACCAGTCTGAAACTTCTTAAAACATGCAAACATCTTGAAAATTGGCAAAAAGTTTCAGCAATAATAAAAAGGTTATACAGACCTTGCCATAAGGAGTGTCAACATATTTTTCTGTTCTTCCTTCTAAGATATCCGGATCATCCAGGCCAGTTCCACCGATAATTCCAATCTTACACAGAAAGTACATATTAGTCTTTTTGCAATTCACATGCAACTGCATGCCTCAAAAAATAACCAGGCAGCTACAAAATCTATCTTCTTCTCAAGATAAGACTAGACTACAGATCAACAAAGCATAATTTGCCCAATAATATGCCCACCACATTTTCCAGAATGCAAATTTCAAATACCTGATTTTAAACTGCATTTAGCTTGCCAATTTCTCACCCCATGATTCTCCTCTTTAAGATACCAAAAACAACAAACCCAAAAAACCCCCCAAAAAACACAACAAAAAAGAAGAAGAAGAAAAAGAAAAAGAAGCTATGAAAAAATGCACAAAGATGTGCCATTAAACATTTATTTCCAATACAAAAATTAAGACTGCTATTTTGAAATGCCTGTATTGAGTGAGAAATACATGTAGAAAACCCATTAAAACAAAGGCCTCTTGTTAATTGGACAAAAAGTCTTACATATAACCACCATACTGAATGTCAGGCTGCACTCTGATGGAATGGGGAGTGGAATTGAAATAAAACTTGTATGTTGATATAAGGAAAGCTTAATAACTGAAAATAAAGTAAAATATGATAATAAGGGTAAATTATAGTAATAACGATAAAAAAGAGAAAAACTAGTGATGCACAATACAATTGCTCTGCATTTACTGACTGATGTCAGACCCCCATTCTCAAACCCAATCTGGCTGCCCTTGTGAGTAACTCCCTCAGTTTATATAGTGGGCATGATGTCCCACGGTGTGGAATAGCNCCTCAGTTTATATAGTGGGCATGATGTCCCATGGTGTGGAATAGCCCTTCAATCAGTTCAGGTCACCTGCCCAAGCTATGCTCCTTCCTGATTTTGTTCGCATATTCCTCCACTCCCTTTCTGGAAGAGCATGAGACTGGGAAAAAAGAATTCCTTGGTTTAAGATTAACATGACTCAGCA